>NW_010585521.1:56737-87447 GCF_000705375.1 Tinamus guttatus | reverse complement strand
GAGAACAGACAGTGTTCCTCTCTTTCCTGTGGGACATGTGGTTGACTCGGTTTTGGCCTCTTTTGGAAGTGACTGAATAGCAGCTCTAGGTTAAAGCCTCAAATATGTTAAGTGCAACTTTCCATGAGTTCAGAGAGCTGTATCATTACAAAGGTCAGAATTTGGATTTAAGCTTTCTAGTCTCTCTACAAAGCCCACATTTGAAGGAAAAAAAAATCAGGTTGGGAAGCAAGAAAAATTATTTCACTGGCTGTTGAAGGAGTGGTTCAACTCATCAGTTGTCAAAGGAAAAGCACTCAACTGAAGTAAGTGTAGAACCCTCATCCCAGATGACTCTCAGGTAACTCCTAGAAGCCCTAACCCATGGGCCTATGTTTTGAAGGAATTTGTCCCATGCCATATCCCCTAACACTCACACTAAACTACCTGACTATGAAGCATGCCTTGCTCCTGTCAGGAAGCTGCTTGATGGCTGTGATGCCTTCTTAGCACGATCCCCACAGCCCTCCCCCAAACAGAACGTTGTCTTAGTACTCAGGAATTATTGAAAAAGTGCCTGATAACACTATGAAGGCAAGCAATTCTGGGTGCCCAGTATAAGAGGGATGTGCAACTTCTAGAGGGGGCCCAGCATAGAGCAACAAAGATGATAAGGGACTGTAGCATCTGCCTTATAAGAAAAGACTAAATGAACTGGGCCTTTTTAGCCTGGAGAAGAGGGGACTGAGTATCAATATGTATAAGTACCTGAGAGGAAAATGTAGGGAGGATGGGGCCAAGCTCTTCACAGTGGCAGCCAGTGACAGGACAAGGGGTAATGGGTACAAGTTGAAACACAGGCAGTTCCATCTCCATGTGAGGAAGAACTTATCTGTTGTGAGGGTGACAGAGCCCTGGAACAGGCTGCCCAGAGAGGCTGTGGAGTCTCCTTCTCAGGAGATCTTTCAAACCTGCCTGGAGGCCACCCTGTGCCACGCACTCTGGGTGTCCCTGCTTGCACAGCAGGGGGGTTGGACTAGATGATCTCTAGAGGTCCCTCCAACCTCAACCATTCTGTAATTCTGCAACTCATGGTGAAGTTTCAGAACAGCACTATGGACTAAACTCAACTATGAAATTACTTGTACCTTGAGTAGCTAAACTTGAACTCCTGGACCTGTCTCTTGAGCCACATGTGAGAGACCCACCGAAACTCTCAGACATTAGCAAGCTCAATGAGTCAGGAAATTTCTCTCTGTGCCTCATGGAAATCAATATTGGTTTTACATCTGGCTCTGAAATAGGACTATTAGCATTTTGCTTTGTCTTTTCTAACCCTCATGCTTTCAGTGCCAGTACTATTATCGCTGATTTCTTTGAGCAGGAGGCATTCAGCTTTTTTCTGAGGACACCAAGTCCCATAATGATAAAAGGTCTTTCCCTCTACTTTCATACTAATGTCTGAGTGTCTGGGAAAGGATTCAGTCATAATACAGTTATAAAGCAAATGGGGATGTAACTGTGTGAATTGGACTAGAGGAAAGTATAGTTTGCTTGTTTTATTTATTTATTTACTTGCTTATTGTTGTTGTTTTGTTTGGTGCGTTTGTTTTTGCTTTTTGTTCTTTGCTTTTTTATACATATACCTTGACTGTATTGCAAGAAGCTAGCAATACTAATTCAGGATTGTTTAAATTGTCTTTGGTTACCAGTATTATTTCCTTTCAATTTCCTTGCATGTATAAGTACTTTTACTCTGATTTTCTTCAATAATACTCAAAAAAAAATCTGATAAAAAATATTTTAGCTCCTAACTGTTTTTGACGAAGGTACAGTTTTTAATTTTCTCTTCAGAATGATAATCAAGGAGGCAAAACTAATGCAGATTTGACACTTCGGCCAAAAGAGACTTTCACTTCTATCTGAAAGTTAAGGACTTTCGGATCCAATTATTATATCTTTTAAGAAAAAAAAAATTGTTTTTTTTTTCTTCAGCAACATATATGCTATGTTAACCATAAGCTACACATATGCTACATGCTATACTAATGACAAATATATTAGCCAGACTCTGAATATAAAATTACTATTTATATCATCCAATTCATTCTTTCAGTATTGCCTAGGCACTTGATTAACCACTTGCACACAAAAATGTATATTTTTGCATAAGCAATCACGATCTCATGTTTAAATAGCAAAACAGCACTTCAAAGGCATTTTAACTACATATACTCACTTCTCAGATTTTTATTGTTTGGGTCATAGTAACTTAACTCCATACTCCATGTGCAATTAAAACTTCAGTGAGGTTTGAGTACTGAATTATGTCGCAGCTTTTTTTTTTTTTTTAAGTCAACATGTTTAATTACTTCACAGCAAGATAGTGTCTATATAAAGACATTATGGTTTTAAAAGAGAATTATATCTGGGATGTCAATGATTTTTTCCAAAATTTCTTTTGAAATAGAACATCAAAATCTACCTCAACTGAATTTTTTGAAAAAAAAAATAGATTAAACTTGTTCATTTAATTTCTAGATTTCTTAATCTTTCCCAAAAAAGCTTATTAATCACATCTTATCTGAAAGTGATGAAGCCGGCACAACGCAGCAACACATTGAATTTAGCTCAGTCAATGTTTTTTCATGGAAAGTATCCTACAGGAAAAATCTTCTTGCCTCAGAACATTACCAGACTCATCCTCCATAGTTCAGCAGAGCTCATTCTCCCTGATGGGAAAGGAAAATGCCATTGCTTTTTGATGGCCCGCACCAAAATGATGAAATAAACACATATGGTGTCATCCATATGCCAATCATATTTGCGATCCCCCCAAAAAAGAGATTTTACAGGGCAAATGAAGTCTGTAAACAGTAGACTGCAGATTCTCTACCTATGTAAGGCTGTGAAAGATTCCTGGATGTGCTCTATTTCTGTTGGCATCAAGGTCTGCTTGGCATAGGGTCTGCCTGTTTGGGATAATTTTATAGAGGCTTTGCCCAGCTCGAGGGAGCTGGAGCACACAGGTAGAGCCACTGCATGTCCGTGCTGACATACCAGGCGCCCGGTAAAGCCAAGCCAGCCCAAAGCCTCGGCGGCTGATCCGGACTGCAGCAGAGCCTGTTGTCCATCACGGCGCTCCGAAGGCGGAGATGTTGCAAACCGCCAGAGGGGGTGATGGCGAGGAGCTTGGCATCCTCTCCGACGGCTCTTGGTCTTGTTAAGGACAAAGAGTTTCCACAGCCAGCCAGAGTTTGATAGCTTCGTGTTATCCTGATTTGATGACTCCCATCTGAAGGTTTGATCTTTAAATTATGAACTTTAATTAAACAATATTTGTTTCATTAACTCTGCTTTCAGAATATAAGAGCTTAACAGCAGGGAATGATTATTCTTTTCAGTGTAATACTTTTTTTTCTTTTGTTTTATGATCCAATTGGGAAATGTTTTTGGGAAACACTTGTTCAAAACAAAACAAGACAAAAAAAGAGATTTTTCTAAGCCAAGAAAGAATACTCCTAAAGAAATATTTTGGCTGGAGAGGGTTGTGCTGGGGTGGTACTAGCGATGTACCTCTGTTAATGCTCTAAATTCAGGCCAAGGGGAAGTAGAGCAAACTGGAACCATGGCCTTGGGAAAGATAGCATGTGGATTCATGGAAATCTGTATGCACTCCCACTTCTTTTCCTTGTGAATGCTTCTCTTCACCATCCTGACAACAGATTACCCAGAATGGAGAGCAAGCACTGACCCACACAGGCTTTGAACCTGATCCCGCATTGTACATCTACTCCATGTGGCAGCAGGCAGAGCCAGTAGCGGTGAGACACCAGATCCCCCAAATCTGTGCTGTTCATTGGTGCTGTGACAGCATGTTTTTGTTTGTTCATTTGTTTTGCTTTGCTCTGTTTTTGTTTGTTTTGTGGTTTAAAAAGTACTGGTATGTGTGGGAATTTTGTCCGGAAGAGATATTAAACTTTGTCATAGAGAGGTGCTAGGATCCACGTGAATGCCTAGGAGGACACAGGGTGTTAAGCCCCATTCATTAAGCCTTCAGACAGCGATAAACCTGATATCTGCAAGCTCTGCTACCTAATGCTTTTTAATAAATGTCTTCATTTGAGTAGAAAACGAACACTTTTCTCTGTACAGCCCATTTACGCGCAGAGAGAGATGTCCCCTGCAAGGTGCTGCCTAACTTGCATGTAGGGCTGGGACACACTACTCATGATCCAGCTAACACCCACTAAGTTCTGCACTTCTGGCTCTGCACACAGGAGCTTGCAACAAAGACGTGGCACAGTTTGAGCAGAGATCCTTGCTGTACACCAGCTTTACCTGCAGGGCACCAGCCCCTGCCCATCTCTGGGCATGAGAGGTGCTTGGGTTCTGTTTCAGCATCCTGTTCAAGCATGTTTCGGGCAGTGTGATCTGTGACTGTGGGGCCTGGCGCCAAGGCTAAACCATTCTGGAGATTTAATTTTTGAATCTTATTCTTTGGGGTCTTCTGGCTCTTTTTTAGTATAAGTGTTTCATTATGTTATATGGTGCTTTGGCACTGGGGGAGCTGTATAAACAAAAGTTCTGTTACGTTATTTTACTAGGGGTTCTGCTTTCCAGCACTGTTCCAACTAATGAAGATTTTTTTCTCTGATAATCTAGGGCCTGATAGTAGCATGATAGTTGGGACCAAGAAGAGGATTACATTATGTAGTGAAATCCTGGTAGCTTTTGAAGTTGTTTTTTGTGGAGCCAAGATTTTATTACAAATCTCAGGAGTGCCTCTGACTGTAAGAGCAGCACCTCTTTAAGAGTGCTGAGTACAGGTATGGTGGATGATAAACCTAAATGTTGTGAATGTTACAACAAGTGGGCTTGTCAATCTGCATGCACAGCTGTATTTCACTAGTTGGAGTGTGTGCTGAGGAAAATTCAAATTGCATAAATAGGATCTCATGGTTAAAGTTTACTTGAATACCACTATGAAGAGAGATAAAGAGAGTCCTCCCTTTGCTCCCTCTCCCCTCAGCTTGGAAATCTGAATGAAGATCTTGCAGTACCATATGTATTGACCATGTGTAGTGTGATCAAATGCTCAGGACTGATGCAAGTCACATAATACAGCTTGCATCTGACAAGTCACCTGAATCTAGCTTGTCCCTTTTGTCCATAAAGTCTTTCTCTGTCCCTTATTTGTGTAATAGGTACAGACTGGGACGTGATATTCTTAGATTTTGTGATGAATCATGAGCAGCAGAAAATACAGGAAACATACCTTGCTGTCTTTGTATCAGGTTTTGTGGGTCTTTAACAAGGCATGGGGAAATTTATCCCCCATAAAGGGGAGAAAACATTGGCTAACACCCCATTATCTGAGTACATTGGTCTCATTCATGATATTAACTCAGAATACTACTAAAAAGAAAATTAAAAAATAATATGTAGCTAAAAGTTGTATGATAATGAAGGCATGAGCATCCCCTTACTCTCACCTGGGATTCCACAGCGTCTCAACATCAGGCCTTTGCACTACCCTGTCCATCAGCGCACATTGATTAGGATTAGGTTCAGCCATAAAGTCACACTTTTATTGAGTCAGCCAGTAGTCATGAAATGAAATGTGCACCTGCTGCATTTTCATAAGCCAGCAGCAGGCAGACAAACAATAAATCATCCAACACAGGGCACTGCAAGTTGGAAAGGACCTGGTGGTGTTCACTTAAGGGAGTGGAGCGAGCTTGTATTGACCAGCTATTTGTGCCTCTCAGTTGTGATGTTTTTGATCTGAATCTAGGAGGCCTAACACCAAGTTCACTGTGCTGCTCAATTGCTGAGCTTGGATCTCTTATCCTTAGATATCCTGACTTTGTAAGTACAAGGGTCTTTTGAAGTATAGGGGCTTTCCTATGTGGTGGCATCTGGGATGCTTCAGCACAGGGAGATAACAGAGGCTTTAAACCCTGGAAGGTGATTTTAAAGGAAGGAGCAAAGTCTGCATCTGAAGGGCAGCCAAGCCTTGTCAGCATTGCAACGAGTGGCTTGCCTGGTCCATGCCAAGTACAGTTTATCTTAGCAAGGATTTCCACGTATGAGGGAAAAATTTCATCTCATGCAGACTAAGTCTGGCTGTTGCCTTTTCATCCAACCCTCTGAAGGTACCAAGTTTGCCAGTGTCTTCTGGTGTGTGAGCACCTGAACAGTCACTCTGGCTAAAACACAAAGCCCTGCAGGATAATATTTTGCTCTCATCACATCTTCCCCCCTTGTGACACTGTGGTCAAGGTTTGTATTGTAAATGCTTTTCCTTTTGTGATGGGTTCTCATTATGTGGCCTCCGGTGCTCTTTCATGATGTTCTTCTCTTCTATTCTTCTCTGCACTTTGAAGTGCTATTGCATGAAACAGCATGACATAAAATAAAATGACATTCGTTATTAGTACAAATGAAACATTTGGTTCCAATTATCTCCCCTCTCTCCAGTTGTGAGGACTGTTTTAAGAAATTGCAAACTTTACAGAGCAAAAGAAAGGAAGATAAATAGATTCTGATATATTGAACTTGTTGCAGTCTCCAAAAAGATAAGATAGAAAAGGAGCCTTGGCCTGGTGCTTCCAACCTCTTTAATCACACTGATATGAATAGATCTGCACGGGTTGGAAATAAGGACAGCACTGGGCACCACAGTAACACTGTCATTGAGCCCTAAAGAGAGAATCAGCTCTGCCACTGGCCTACATGTGACCTTTCAGAAATCACTTTGCCTCTTTCCACTTCTGGTTTCCCTCAGACCATGTTTTTGTCTATTTAGCTTGTCAGCTGAGGAGGCATATGTCTGTTTAGCTGAGTTTCCTCACGTATCTCTATCCTGGTCCCAGCTTTAGAAGAACATTTTGAAACGGAATTTCTCTAGCTTTTCTCCAAAATAAGGGAGAATGGCCCTTTAAAAGAAAAATCTTTGACTTTCTCTCAATTCTGCTAGTTTTATTATCGTTTTTCCCCTCTTCCATTCAGCCAGATAATGTTTAACCTTTAAAAATAGTGTGCATGGCCTCCTTGAACTGAGAGCAATAAAAAGACTTCACAGTATGCAAAACAGAAATCTATCCAACCTCAGGGTAACACAAGTCTATTATCCCAGCCTGCTCCATAAAACAGCTGACTTGACAGCCCATGTCAGTATGGAATGCAGTTAGCTCTGGGTTTTTTCCTCTCTGTCTAAAAACAATCCCACTGAACCAAGGCTATGATGCAGTGCAATTGGCATTCCCAGGAATTGCGCACATCTTGAAAGGACGGCTGCAGCAAAGCCCTCTCCAGGGACCACTGTGCTGGCCATTGGACTCAACGCATAGGCACAGTCCCCTTCGATGGACATCATTTTGTAGCATCTCTCTGCACAGCTCTTGCTTAGGAAAGGTAGAGCAAGGAGAGAAGTCACCAGGGAAAGTAGTTGGCAATGAGCAGGCTGCACTGGGGAGAAAATGGCTGGCTACTAGTGCACTTTTTGATCCTTGCGAGATCGCTTGCCTCTCCTGAGGTGCAGCACAGCTGCTGTATAGTGCTGTAACACACGGATGTAAGGAAGGGAGGGAAGCAAAATAGCATGTGTGGTAGAGGAAACTTTAAGTAAGCTAAAGACTATTACTCATATTAGAGCCAGAACCTCCACCCAAGCTCTCTTAGTTTCCTCCAGCAGCGTAAAAGAGATGTAAAAAATTGGCTCTTCCCTGAAAAGTCTATTAAGCAATTT
Organism: Tinamus guttatus; assembly: GCF_000705375.1. The sequence continues at coordinate 79,715 of NW_010585521.1, read as the reverse complement.
CCCTGTGACAGAGAGATGATATAGGTGATTGTAGAACAGCTGTTTCAGTTTTCTTCGTGACAGGAATTAATCATGATAAAATCCAGAAAACTTTGTGGAAAGCAGGTAACAGTGGGAAAAGAAAACGTTTGTTGAATTCAGACTTTTGGCCTTCATTTCATATGTGATCTTCTGAGTGCATTTTTCTTCTGCAGCATAACTCTAGCACAAGACCTGTGAAGAATGAATTGCAGAGCTGGAGCCATGGAAAAGGGGAGTGCATTTGTTGCTCTCACCTCTGGTATCAGCTCTTGGTGTTGAAAGGCAGATGGCAGCAGGCAAGGAGAGACAACTATTTCCCCCTGCTTGACTCCCCAGCAGGAGATGGCATGACACTTGCAGCTCCAAGTTCCAAGAAGTGGTACCATGCAGAAGTAGGGAGACCAGTCTTTGGATAAGATCTCTGGAAGGAGATGTCTCTGTCTTAACACTTCAAGAATTTAACACTTTTCTCTGGATATATTTTACCTACCCTTGGGACCCCAGGACCACGGGTCTAAATATGCTTATAAGAATTTATTAGTCATTAAATATTGCAAGAATGCATGTGGCTGTCTGTTCTGTGACCAACACGTTTTCTGGAGGAGGGAGGAAAACGGACTGGAGAACGGACCTTGTCTTGTTTTCTGCTTGTGGGGATTTTTGTTTTACTGTATAAGGTGAGAGAACTTGTACTCTATAATAGGGACAGCTAATCTTTTACAGATCTAAAATAAAAAAAAATCAATATGAGTGAGGAGCCAGAAGCTTTGAAAGGGTATTTCACTTAGGCTTTCACAGATATTATTCATGCAAGCATGCTGCATAATATTAAATGCAGTTGACCTTTCTCTCTTACTTGTGTGTTCTTATTAAATCTCCAAGGTCATGCCTTCTTGAATATATTATATTTTTGTATATTGGTTCTTAAACGAGTTGAATATACTCTCTTTGTCTTTAATAAATCACAACTATCTGGCTTGCCTGCCTTCCACTACACAAGGGCAGGACTTGGAGCTTTGACCCAAATGCACCATCTCCCCAGACTACCACCTTCTTTCATTTGCCAGCTCTTAGCTTTGTCTTGGATTATCACCAGAAAAGAGGCTTCTGCCTTCTCTCTCAGCACTATCTGTTCCAGACTACCCTCTTGTGAAGGTTGCAAGTTCTCATTTCCCTGCTTTGGGTTGCAGATGTCATTCAGATAGACACCAGAGTACGACCAGGGCATCCCCTACAATAAATATCCCATCACCTTTGCCTTGTTGAAGCCCCTCAAACATGGCATTTGTAGCGACCCGAGTCATCTGGCCTGCTTGGATCACTCTCCTGCGCAGCTGGGGAATATGAGGTTTCTATTGAATGTCAGCTCTTATTTATTTAGGACTCACACTCAGACAATAGCCCACACACAGGGAGTGTCTGGCAGGCCCAGAAATATGCATGCAGCTCCGTAAACACCTCAGCCTTGTTTTCAGGCTTATGATCATTGGGGATGTTCATTCTTTCACACTTCAAATGCTGCTTCTAGACTTCTGCTGAACAACAGCTTTGATTGTCTGGCTAGCTAGCTAGGGATTCATAAGACCTAGGTGTGTTTATTCTTTCCTGAGAACCATAAGAAGTAGAAATGTGAGGTATTTTGCATTGGAACACTCTTGCAAGAGACTTCTCCGTTAATGAGATGCTATATCTCTATGCCATGCTAATTTCTGCTGATCCTCTCCTGCGGCTGATTCAGAGCAAAGCTGCCATAATGTTCCAGTGGATTATCAGAGACAACAAGGCACATATTTGTTTTCTTGTTGTGAAGAAACCCCTGTGACTTCAGGGAAAAAAAAAAAAAAGATTTTTTCTGGATGGTAACCCTAAAAACTGAATAAATAAATAAATAAATAAATAATAAAAGGATATTGTTCCCCTAGTAGGTAAAGTTCTTCTGAAGCTTGATGAAAATTCTCAATTTTTTTTTTAATAAATTAATTCTATAGAAGAACTTACGGCCTCTCAAATACCTCCTCAAAAGCAAAAATGCTTTTTTAATATTTAAATACAAATTTGATGGATGGAATCGTCACTGAAAAATCCAAAATGAAGGAAATAATTGCAAAAGTCAGGAGGTGATTGACAATACTCTCAGAGTGTTTGCCAGGACCTTTACCTTCTCAGGTGCATGTTTAAAGAAACCTTACCGCAAAGGAAAGGCAGACAGAACTGCCTTTTAAGGCACAAGTGATTTCATGGTACCTGGTAAAAACAGCCTCAATAGCAAGGTAGATTACTGTCCTAAGCCAAGCCACTGAAAAACTAGTTTCATACACTTCAGCATGCTGCATTCACACAAGTTTTGGGAAAGACTTAGAAGAAAGCATGACGAATATGGTTTAGCCAAATTATTTGGCCATTTCTAGTTTCTTTTTTTTAAATTCCACTGCCTGCTTTGTACCACCTTTTCTCTTTGTAGGCAGCCACATCTCATGAGGAGGGGTTGGCTTGCATGGGAATTCACATACAATTACTGGATTGCTTCTTACAGGTTTTAGCCAAGATTTGCAAGCAGCTGGCAATTTCCAAATGTTTCATTGTTTGTCTATGAAAATCTAGCCCTTTTACATGTCTCAAATCAGGTACTTGAAATCACCATCTCTTGTCAGAAGTAATGGCCCTAAGGTTTATTACCCTCACCAAAAGATCCAAAAGCAGAGAAAAAGCAGGAAGCGTGCCTGTGCCTATCAAACAAGCTATATAACTCCAACAGACTTCAGTCAGGAAAAGAAAAATCTAAATTAAATATAAAAGTCAAAGCCAAGGAAGGACATTTGTAATTAATAAGAGCAGACTTATGATTTGAAACCACAAAATGTTCGTACAGGCCACTGACTATGACAAGTGCCTCAAGGAATGCATCCAACACTGTTCCCGATAATGGGAAAGGAAGATTTTTGTAGACGGGTTTATAAACATCTTGGGGAATCACTTAAGTAGTAACCTCCTGGGGACGCTCTCTTGTTCGTTCCATTATACAGACAGTCCGAATGAAACCCTAAATCCTAGGCCGTATGCATTTTTTTCCCTTCCTCCCCACTCGTTTTAAGCTTTTTTTCTAATTAGTTGATTCAAAGTCGCTCCAAAGAAAAGTTTACATGATATCGTTGCCACAAGGACTCTTGCCAAGAAAATGAGTAGGGCAGATGCTGGCTGATTTGTTGATTCACTCACTCAACAAAAAAACTATGTGGATGTTTTTGTTTTCCTTTGAGATGCAGGCTGTATCTTTCCTCCATGTTTTATTGGACCTTCACGGGGTGCAAGCTGTTGCCTTATTCTTGTTAACCTGCTCCTGTCTGCAAGTCAAGAAGTGATTTGCCAGTTACTTCAAGATTTTTACCATCTGGCTTTAATTCCTCTAAATTAGGAGTTCTCATCAGTTTGTCTGCTCAGATCTGTTTCCTTCTACCTTTATTGTCTACTAATATCTAACTTATATTCTGATTCCAGTCTTGAAAAGAAAAGGATATAAGGAGTCTGAGAACTTATTAGAAAGTAATTTTTTATTTTTCTTTTTGGATGGAAATACTAGGTTTTGAATTCAACCAACATATTTGTGCAGCGTGCTTCCCTCAGATATTCTAGTGTTTTGTATGAAAGACAAAAACTGGGGAAAACTTTTTTTTTGACAAAACAGATTTTTTTTTTTTTACTGAAAATGAAAGAAAAGATTAATTACTGCTGTTTTATACAGGAGTGAAGATAGTTCTTTTTGAACTGACTTTAAGCGATATTTTCAAGACCTTTCAAGAGGCAAAATGTCATCTTAGGGCTTGAATTCATAGACTCAAACCTAAACTCCCTCATGAGTTATACATCGATGGGCTCTGGGATGCAGCCAGAATTTTCTGCATACGGTGGGATAGATCTCAAATGCCCACAAAGAAATCCCTGGTTTATTCTGCAGTATGAACATCTGGAGCTATTCCATTAAAAAGGCCAGATGTTTGCTGGTGCTCTACCTGAGGCCTTTTTTTTTTTTTTGAAATTTAATGCTACAATTGCTTAAGAAGATTTCAGTACTATTCCTTTTCTATGTGGTGACTTTTCACACTCATCTTAGTTAAATCTGTGCCTACAGAGCCATATGCCAACTGCACAAATACAGAATGAGAAACAGTCACCTATTTCTGTGTTGGAAATTGCATATTTTTCCCCTTTCACAACTGAGTTTATTTAGAGTAAAGTCAAATTGCTAAATAGCTTCTTTAAACTGCCCCTTAGGCACAAACACTTTGTAATTCTATATACAATAAAAAGATCAATGAGAAAAATTCTCTCTTCAACAACACTTCAACTTTCCTAGGAATAATATAGACAAATATTAACCTAATATGCTATTATAAATCACAAGTTATATGTTCCATGATTTATTTCTTTCATCATTATTTTTATTCCCTTTGATTTCAGCCACTTGAAAACACTCCACCTTAAGGTAAAGGGTTTTTTCTTTCTGTCAAAATGGTATAAAAAGCAAAATATCTGGAGGAACTATTTGGTGATGTCATTCCAAGAGGGAAACACACATCAGCTGTGAAACTCTCTTTCTCACTCCACCTTGGAAATATTTTGGCACTCCTGAGAAAATAAATATGCATTTGATGGCCACTTGGACAAATTTTATAGTGCTACACAGAAACAAGAGAGAATGACACACATACACACCCTGGGTATGCTGCAAAGATTCTTCACTGTAAACAATCCTATGCAACATATTAAATCACTTTTCTTTTAGTGAGAAACAAAAACTACAGTTACAAGCCCAAGCTGAGGCCCTTCTGATCTTTTTGGCTCAAGCTAAAGTTCCCCTTTAAACTTCAAGTTCCCCCTAAAAGAACACTTATTTTTTTGCGCTAGCTGAGGCCTTTATATATCAGACTTTTAATATTACATGAATTAAGCAATTCAACTGCATGCAATCACATTTCCTTACAATAATACCTATGTGAATATTTAAAGCTGGGGAAATGAGAAAAAAGAGCAGGGAGGAAAAGCTAAGGCCCGTGATTGGAGTTTGGGAAAGGTAAGCTCACAACCTGGCTTCATCTCAAGCTATTCATATTCATATTTGTTCATATTAAAATTGATGTAGGAGCTCAGACTTTTGCTTCAAAGCTCATTCCTCATCATCTCACCTTTTCTCTTTCAAAAAAGAAAGCAAAACTTATTTGAAGGGCTAAGAAAGATCCATCCTAGGCAAGATCAGCATGCCTACTAGCCATGGGAGTGTAACTTGCTAGGCAGACTGGCAGACCTCTCAAGGTGCAAGACTTACTTATGCCTTGATTCAGATAAGCAGTGACCTTGCCTCAGTGATTGCTCAGCAAGGATCAGAGGTCTTAACAGGCAAATTGACATGTGTTTTTAATGGACATTAATGCAGTACCACTCTCATGACTACAACAAAATCAGCACAAAGGAACTTGGCCTTTTAGATTTATAGATCCATGTAGAACTGAGTATTTATTTACTCAGTTGTCTAGCCGTACTTTCAGGGCTCCAGTAAAAAGCTGAGTTAGAAAGTCTAACCCTGAGGCTGAATATCTAGATGTCTAACTCACTCCTTTTTTCCCCAGTAATATGCCCAAGTACACAGAAGGAGGCAGAGCCAGAACCAGGCACTGATTCTGGGTCTCTTAATAGAGAATCACGTAATAATTTATGTTGGAAGGAGTTTTCAGATGTCAGCTCCTGTTCCCTGCTCACACCAGAGGAACATGTACTATTGCAACTTGAGCACCTTCAAGAAAGGAGATTTCACAATATATCTGGGAATACTCCGATATTTGACTATCTTCATGGTTTTCATTCTTCTTTTTTTTTTTTTTTTTTCCTGATCAGCATTTCTCAGGTTCCCACTTGTGCCCATTTTGTCTCGTCTTGTCACCACACACGTCTGAGAAAAGTCTGGCTCTGGCTTCTCTGTATTCACTGACCAGACTGCAGTAGACAGCAGCAAGCTCTTCCCTGAGCCTTCCTCAGCCACCTGGGCTGAATTTACCCACCTCTTTTAGCCTTTTCCATATATGCCTGTGCTCCAATCCCTGACCATCCTAATGGTATCCAACATACTCACTCCAGCCAATAACCATCTGGTACTAGGACATCCTAAGCCGGACACAGCACTCCACATGTGGGCCAAAAAGTCCCTAGTGAAGAACTTGTGTCATAACTCTTTGAGCCTGACAGTCTAGTCCATGTTTCCATCTGGCTTCTCATCTGCTTAGGTAGCATATACATGATAATTTAATACAATTTGGTGATAGGGAGACTACGGGAGACTGTGCTAAAGGCTATGCCAAAGTCAAGATATATGACCTCCACTGCCTTCCCCTAGTTCACAATATCTGTGGTTTTGTCACAGGAAAATACAAATCTGGTCAGGCAGAGTTTACCCTGACAGCCATGCTGACTTCACTTTCTTCGCAACACCTTCTTGTCCTTCATGCATTTAGAAATATCTTCCAGCTCTCCATAATATTTCTAGGGACTGAGGTGAAAATGACAGACCTCTAGTTCCCACATCCTCCTTTATCTCACTTCTTGATGATGTGCATGATGTCTCCCATTTTCAGTGATCAAGTATCCTTCACCTTTCGAAGATGAGGAAATGCAACGACTCAGTTTCCTGCAGTGACTGCTTCAGTCTCAGACTCTGCTAGGAGGCTGCTGGAACACGCAGTCACAAAGCTTACAGGAGGGAATAAACCCGAGGGAAAAAGGCACCAAGTAGCTCACCAACCATCTCAACCACACTGTTTTCCTTCCACACTTGCCTGACTTCCTGTACATTACAATGGACCATTCTTGTGCTTGGCAGAGACACTCCTCTAAGGTCAGTCAGCCCCCCTGTGCTTCTTCTGTCCTCCAGGCAGCTTCCCATGGGGACAAGCAAGTGCCTGGAACAGATAAATCTGCTCTTCACAAGTCCAGGCTTAAAGTCCTGTTGTTTGGCTGTTGCTGACTCTGCTCAGATACTTAAAATCCACAGTCTCATGGTTACTGCAGCCAGGGCTGCCCAGACCTGCACATCTTCAGTCAGTTCTTTCTTGTTTGTGTGTAGTAGGATGAACTGATCATCTCCCTTAGTCAGTTGACCACATGCCTGATGAAATTGTTCTCAATAAGCTCCAGAAATTCATTGATTGTTTAAGATTTTGCCAGGTGTCTTTACTACACACTACAAAGTCAGTGTGAGCAGGGCCACATGATCTGACACAGAAGCTTATAAATTTTGCCCACTAATGGTAAGACAAGACAATCTTGTTAGCCTGAAACAGTAAATGTTTTGATGAACCCTGTTTTATTCACTGACACATAAAGAACAAACCTGGGGCCTGGAAGAGGGAAGAGTGAGGGGAGGTGGTTATTTGTATCTTATGCTGTCTTTTATCTAAAAATAGTAATTCAAAGATATATAAGCAGAACAAAAAGTCAACCATGAAATTAATTTGTTGACTGGCTTTGGGTGGTTTAAGTGTCCAGCTTGAGCTGTGAAGAAGTTGTAATGTTCAGGATCTCAGGGCCACACGGATTTGGGCGAATAGAGATATCTCCTTTTGTCATGCTGTTTTGCTGAGGACTGTATTTTATATGTTTCAAAGACCAATGCAATGTCAAGGAGATACATTTTCAAAGACAAACCCCCCAATCTCCTTTCCTTAGGAGCAGAGCCTAGTCAGCACTGACCAACATGGACTGGGAAGTGACAGCAAAGCATATTGTTCTTCCTGCAAAGAGTGGGGCTGATCCCCTCACATGCAGCTGGATACTTCAAGCAGTTCTCCATCTAGCTCCAGTCTTTATGAATCCATGTTGCAGAGCTTAGCACGGTTTGCTGTGTTCAGACCATAGAGAAAATGAGTTTGTGTTCTTGCCTTCAGGATGTGACCAATAGATTCAATTGTGTTGCAATGAAAACAGTGGAAACTGCATAATAGCTTTTTCCTGTGCTAAAGCAGGTCAGATACAAGCGTTAACAACTGGAGCGGAGACTTAGCCTCAGGAAAGTTGGGTTCTGCTCTTTGCCCTTCTTCAGGTGGCCACATAGCCTGGGCCAAGACTGTAAGATGTATCTAAGACTCTCACTTTGACAGTAATAAGAGTTTAGAGGCAAAAGTAACTATAGGATATGAATGTAACCCATGTGCATAACATCTGTGGGATGTTGTTCACGTACATTCAGGATTATGAAATGAGCAGATACATGAAAGGATGTGTACTGAGTAAATAGCTGGAGAAACCTGCATAAAATTAGCTGCAGTCAGCTAAGGGAGTGAGATATATCTGCTAGTGGCAAAAGCCTACTAAATTGTTCGGAGTACAGAGATTAATAAAATAGCCCTCTACCGGGATGAACTGTTTCACTCAATTTCAAAGGTACTTTATGAACTGATATTTTTATCAAATCCTATGACAAATCCTACTTCATACATTCTAAAAATTTTCCTGCTTTTCTCTCACTGCAGAAGTTACTCTTTGATTTCCTCTCTCCCCAACCACTGCAAGCTGCCTGCCCCTCTGATTACCTCTAGTTAAGCAGTACTGTGAGCTGTTCCTGCCCAAGCTGTTCCTGCCCCTGCTTAAGCAAGGAATGACAGGAGTAAAACCTATACTCTAAGTATCACATGACAGTAATGAACAGCCATGCATATTCAACTCAGCCCGGCTCCACCTCATTTGCTTTTTATTATTTTACATAGAGAAGGATCCACAGCAGGAAACTTAACAAGGCAGCCTGTGCTTAGCATTGGGTACTAAGCTGAAGCTGCCAGTCAAACTAGCTGGTTGAGAGCAGCAGACATTGGGAGAATCAGCGCTGTGTGTGTACGTGGGACAAAAGCTGAGGTCGGATACCTCTGTCATGGAGGTGGAGGAAGGGTAGTCTTAAAATAAGCTTGAAGGTGGGAAGTCGCTTCTGGATCCCAAATTTGGGATAAGCTAGTGTGTGTGTGTGTCTGTAAGGGCCAAAGGACTCAGTTTTCCTGCATATTCCTCCTTTCCTCTCCACTCCAGGGAGATTTTGCCTGAGGATGGCAATCAGGGCTTTTAAACTGTTTCTTTTTCAAAAGCCTCAAAGCATGTTTACAAGGAGGGATGGGCTTGATATTGATTTTTCTTCTTATGGGCAAAATACACACACACACATACACAAACACAGATACGCACATATACACACACACGGAAAATCTCCAAACACAGCCCTGTACAAAAATTCATCTTGACCTACCAAAGAGCTCTTTGCTCAGAGCACACTGAACTGGCCGCATGCACCGTCTGACCTGTGAACTGGAGGTTGCCATGTCGGAAGCCCAAGTCTCCTCACCCTCATTCCCTGAGCAGTCATGGAAAAGTCCTGTGTTCAACAGTCTCTTGGATGAAACCAAGCTCATGTCTCCTGTGCCCTCCCTTTTGCAATGCTGCCGCCCCACTTCCCTTCCACTGCTCATTCTGTACCCCTAGCTAATATCATCACAGCCCCACACAAGTGCAGATGTGAGGCTGGGAAGCTAAGCCAGGTTATAAACTTATAGGGGTAGAGGAAAGAGGTCATTATTTTCAACCCAGACTAGTTACCCAGTCTGACTCACTTGGCAGACACACAAACAGCGTTTCCAGCACAGCCAAAGGAAGGTCACAGGGCTGGTAGAGAAATACTCTCCAGACCAAGACCTTATCAACCACAGCTCTGGTTTGTCTAGCATGGCATAGGTTTGAGGGCTCCTTTTCAGAGTTCCTGATGCCACCTTGGTGCCTACCAGCCCTTGGTGCCACCACATGAAGACATCCAGGGAAAAAGCTTTTCCAACTCAGCCCAGGCCCACTCTGAGATGAAAAGGGGAGAAATCTGTTGCTCCCCACTTGTGCATACGCAATTCCTTTTGCTTTCTCATGACCTTTCACTTCCTGTTCTAATCAGGTCAGAAGGGGAATCACCGAAAGTGACAAAAGAGGAAAAAATATTTGCTCCTCCATTTATTTGGTTGCTGGCTTTCTACAGGCAGTGGGGTTGGCAGGCTAAGGACAAAGACCAGACTCAATTCCGAGGTCTGGAGTTCAACATGGAATATACTGGAGAATTTCTACAGAGAAAGTTATAAACCTCATGAGGCTTACACTCTCAAACCTCAAGCCTTCAGGGTTCATTGAGGCCTGTGGCAGAATCCTGCCTCAGCATGGATCTGCTGTTGATGTCAGGGTTTGTGCTGACATATCAAAATGAAAAGTCAAAGCCAAGATGAAAATGGCAAGGGAGTAAATTGCAAAAGCAGGAGGCTTGACCACACTCAGCTTCTCATCATTCTCTGCCTCCCATCATTTGCTTTTCTCTCATATCAGCCAAATAGACCTTAATATACAATGAAGGTTAGGTAGAACAGCAGAGGCAAAGCCCTCAAAGAGGGAAGAGAAGAAGGAAAAGAGTTAATGTTAGCATGCCCAAAGGCAGTTTGGTTATATTGTTATTCCAACCTCAGCTTTTTTGCATACAACAGGAGGAAAAGAGAGCAGGGAAAACTTTGCCAAACTTGCATCATGAACAAAGAAAAAGCTGGCTCCTCTACCAGGTTCCAAAGAGTCCCCATAAACAGAGTTGACAGATGGTCTCCAGCAGTTCCTCACCCACATGTAAATCCCTTTCACTTTCTTGTCTGTCATTCCCCATCCCATTCCCTGCCTCCTCCAAAGCTCGAAAATCACTTCAATCTTAACAGAAGCTTTTATTGTTTGGCAGGCAATACTGCTCGCTAGAGTTTCTCAGGCTGGAGCATCATCTCATCAGTCTATTTGCCTCTCTTCCTCTTTCATCTCGTTTGTTTTCCATTTGTATCTGCAGAATTCTTCCCCTTGCCAGATTATTTGCATGTTTTGTAATATGTGCCGATGGTGCAAATGGAAAGGAACTGAACGTCAGGAAATGAGTGTTGTCTATTATTTACTCAACACATTATTTACCTCCAGGTTATTTATCTTGCATTAAGGATTTGTTTCTTCCATATTCAGAAATTGGCCCAGCAATAAACCCAAAGTAGAGTCTGACTTTCAAAAGCACAGGTGTGCTTTTGAATGGCCAGGGCAAGGAAGAGACTAAACTGTTAGTTTAGGTGTTAAGAGCTTTGTTTCTAATCCTATACTTGCCACTAGCCTATTACATTGTCTTGGGGAAACCCCTGAGTCCCCAACAGGCTGTGCAGGATAAGAGGTGTTCGTACAGCTGCATGCATGGTGAAATGCTGAGGCCTGTTTTCATCAGGCACAAGATAACCTATTGTTCTGCAGGGTAAGGCAAACTATTGTCTGCCTCTGGCTTCACTTGGTAAAGTATCCTTCCTCCTTTAACAGGTACTTGAAGATTTTTCTAGATGACTCGCTATCACAAAAGGCTTCTTTTAGTACGCACTGATGCTTTCCCTGCTCACAAGAGTGCTACTGAGGATGATTACGTACAAAGACAGGCTAGGTATTTAGCTTCTCCTTAGCTGTATACCTAAGAAGACTAATACAGTCACTGGTGCTTGCAGAAGGTGGAAGTAACATCATGATGGATGGAGAAAGCTACATGCATTATCTGGGTCAGAAATGATCTATGAAAGATCTGTCACAGCTCTGACACCCGGAAAGCCTTTCCCTGCAGTTCTTCTGCAGCCAGCAGCTGCCTTTGTTTTTGTAGGAACAGAAAAAAAAAAAAAAAAAAGAATATCACAGGAACATGGGCAAAGGATTTACAGGTATGCTCATCGTTACATTGCAAAACCAGTCTAGTTCATAGTTTCAGGTGAGGCCATTACCAGAGTCTGATACAGACACAGGCATTCACCACAGCTCCAGTGGTAAAAATGAAAAAAGTGAACAGCCATCTAAATGGGCAGATGAATTCCGATTTAAAGATCACAACTTTGGAGCTACGTGCCAAAGGATCCTTCTGAATCAGTCTCCCAGATTAACTGGTCACTGGGTTGTGATTGTAAAGAGTTCACAGATGCTTCAATAGTTACAAGGTGCCAAAAGGCGGAATTATAGTTTTTCATATGGATTGTAGTAAGTCTGTAATGTTCATAACTGGCTTGAACAGAGGTTCAGTATAAACGGCGCTACTGAATGAGGCAAAATTCAACTCAAGGCAGTGTCAGCCTTGAGTTGAGTTTGACAGAAGACTTTAAGTTGTATATTGCTTTTTGTTGCTGTTTTACATAAGTCATCAAACCAGTTAACAGTCACATCAACAAATTCACAGAAACCGACAGGGATTTATCTGTAGAGTAGCTCATCAGAGACCGTTCACTAGAGCAAGCTACAAGCACATTTTTAAAACTTCCCATCTTAGACATCTAGCATTGATTGTTGAAGCAACCTTTGAAGCAGAGATGTGGAAGCAGAGTGAAAAGCAAAATTTTTCAAACAAATACAAAGATACATGGGTGCCTGTCGGTTAGTCTCAAGTCTCAGGTCACAAAACAATAGCCCTTACTTGAGACAAATATCACATCGGGGATAAAAAGGTGCATGTCTAGTAAAGCTAAATGTTAGCAGATAGGGATTTAAAAGCTTGTCTGTTTGGCTAGATTTTGCTTAATTTTCATCTTTTGTGGATATGCTTATTAGAGAGAAACACAAGGACCAACACTTACTTGTACTTCAGTTTACAAACGTTTTTCTTTTAGGAAGGACACCAACTTTCCCTTTGCCACAAGCGGAACTAAATGCCTTGTCTCTTCAGAAACAAGGCAACTTCAAAATATGACAAATAACAACAAATGAATGGATTTAAAAATCACCTTCAAAAATTTTTTTGAAGTTTGCTTCAATTTTTTTTTTCATCCAGTGGGAGAGTATGGCAATAAAATTGCATCTCCCCAATAGACTGGATATGCCAAGAGCTTTTCAGTAATGTGGGCCAATGATATTCTTATATAAACAGACCTAGCTTCTTCTCTTAGTTTCTTTCTTTGTTTTATGGGACACAGATTGATTTTGACTGCTGTACGCTACCACTCCGATGGTAAAGATTTATGCAGAATCCTTGTCAAAAATCATCTCAAAATGCTCATAGATTCAGAAGAGAGATATGCAGGCTATGTGCAAGGCTCACATTGCATCATCCATCAAGACAAAGCAAGCATCTCTGTGATGATGGAAAGCAACTGTTTGAACAATGCCCATGAATATTACTCAACAGTTCAGAAAAGGAAGTGAAAAATAAATGATTGCATCTAATTGAAACTGCAAGAGGAATTTTGAGCAACAGAACACAGTTACCCAAGTTGGAACTTAAACAGGAGCTAAACAGAATGTGCTACCTGCTACTACAAGAAGGCCAAAAATGCTACAAATTTAGGCTACTTTAAATAGAAGTTATCAAAGATGTGTAGCTCCAGTTCCCTAAGCCTAAAGCCAAAACAGGAACTATGTTTTCTTTCATTTCTTTCTTTTTTTTTTCTTTTTCTTTTTTTTTTTTTTTGGCTTTCTGGTCTCTGTTGCAGCAAAGAAACATATCAATACACAGCAGTGTGGTCCCAGGTCTGTAGATGAGCCCTAGTGCTGAACTGCTCAACCTCATTGACCTGGGGGCAGTGTGGATGGCCCAACAGTATTAGTCTCTGTGTTATCCACTCCCGCAAGGCCGTATGCCCCAACAGGAAGAATGATGCTATTTCCAGTCCCTCCAGAGCAGGAAATTTGCAGATGCTTTTGAGCCCCATAAGGCAAGTCCAGTGGAAAGGATCTTGTTTGTTCAAGTGCAGGCAGACATCTGGCTGCAGACTTCTAACTAAGAGATACTCAAAACCATGTTTTTTTCCTAATGGCTGCATCTCTTCAGCAGTCCTTGGAGACAGATAGGTCTTTTTGCCCATGTCTAGGTAAAATGAATCTTGGCCTAAAAGCAGGAGTGAACAACCTGTCCTTTCATAGAATTATAGAATCATAGAATACTTAAGGTTATAAGGGACCTCTAGAGATCATTTAGTCCAATCCCCCTGCACACGCAGGGTCACCTAGAGCACGTGGCATAGGGCTGCGTCCGAGCGGGTTTGGAAGATCTCCAGAGAAGGAGACTCCACAGCCTCTCTGGGCAGCCTGTTCCAGCGCTCTGTCACCCTCACTGTCAAGAAGTTTTTCCTTAAGTTCCTGTGGAACTTCTGATGCTTCAGTTTCTGGTCATGACCCACAAGACTCAAACGAGCACATATGTGCTGAGGGATACTGGTTCTCACAACTTATGGTAGATCATCTTGCTGGCCAATCAGGAATTGCACCTCTGCTGAAAGGAATTAAGTCCACATGTCCCCACACAGGCATAAGTCTGATGACACCATCCATGTCTGAAGAGTCTGCAAAGTTATGGCGTGTTACCAGACCTCGACAGGGAAGAGTAGAGCTGGAAAGGTGGCCTGGCAGATGTAGGACAGAGATGAACAATCCCTGTTTGTGGGTGGATCAGGAGATGGAGCCTTTATGAAAGGAATTCACACTAATTTGCATCCGATTATTCTCAGTGTTGAATATCTTCACAATATCTTCCTATTCTTGTAGGATTGGGTTTCAGGTGGTACTCCACCTGATAAAAATGCAAGCACAATATTTTTAGAAATATTCCTTGGAACAACCATGACCTTCTGGAAAGAAGAGAGCTTCTCTAAGTTTTGGGGCAATCTCGGGAAGGTACAGCTCACATCACAGAGATAGAATGAGAAGTGTTCATACACTCAGCAGTGGTTCAGTTCCACCTGTTCCTTGGAAGACCTGAGCTGACATGGTTATTCTAGGAATGAGAGAAACAATTGAAGTGACTGCATCCAGCTTGGCCAAAGCAACCCATGAACAGAGGGGAACATTAGGAAAAGAAAATATTTCTGTGTAGCTTATGTGCAGGGTCAGGTGCAAGGAGTTAGGAGTCAGAATCAAGAGAAGGCAGGGAGGTCCAGCTTTAGACATAAGGGACTACATTCTCAACAGAAGTAGGGAGTCATGGACCCAATTCTTTGTGCTCATTGATCAAGAGTACACAGATGGACAACAGCAGGGGAGAAAACTTTCGGGAGAAAGGATGAATTTTTTATGTATTTAAAGTACATATTTACCACAAAAAAATAACTTTTTCTTTTATAGTTTATGGCAAATATTTCTCTTGGATATGGAATCTGTCTGAAGATTTTCACAATTGCTCAAAAAATCATTATTAAAATACCACAGTAAAAGATATTTCTTTCTCCAGCCATGAACAGCCTCCCATTACAATCTGACAAAGGTGGATTACACTTTGTTATAATTAATTAGTAGCTTCTTTTCACTACTACAGGTTGATGTTTCTGCTGCCTTTTCCTGATGGTATCAGTTGTGTTTGGCTGGTTGCAGCTACCTGCAGATCTTTATGATGAATACAGCCAGGAACTGGAGATGTCTCTTTCACTGGAGATATCCAAAAACTACTTGGATGTAATGCTGTGTCATATGGTCTAGATGATCCCACTTGTGCAGAGAGGTTGGACTAGATGATCTCCAAAGGTCCCTTCCAACCTCAGTTATTCTGGGATTCTAGGATTCTTTGAACTGTGAATATTAAAATGTCTTAACCACCTAAAGACTGTATCTTGCTTCTATAGAAAAGGAGAAAATTTGTCCTCCATGTTGTCTAGCTGTGGTGAGTCAGTTATCTGGTAAGAGCAGTAAGTTGTGCAATACGCACAGCTGTTGCAGCAGATGGGCCTCTCTCTAACCAAGTCACAAGTTTCATTTCCATTGCCTGGAATTAAGATTTTTTTTTATTGTCTCTCTGTTTTCCACCTCTCTACACCAGGGTTGGTCAACAGACCAGAACTTGCTATGAATTTATGCTGCTGGTAGAGGGTGGGCACCTTGGAGGAAATCAGGTATCTGTGAGGGAATGAGGACAACAACCTAAGTTATGCTAATTTCCAGTCTTTGAGAGTATGAATGAGCACTGATATTTTCATTCAATGTACCTGCAGTTTGATGGGTCATTTGAGTTCAGCCAGGTGACTGTCTCATTCAGACTTCCATTGTCCCAGCAGGACATGAGCTACCAAATTCACTTGCAGACACCTGCTGCCTTTGCCTGTATTTCAGCCTGAGACACTTGTTGCCATCAAGAGGTATTTGCTCAGGAGTAGTGCTTATGGACTTTATCTTCTGGACACAGACAAGTTCCTTCTTTCTCTGACATTGTGAAATCCACTCCTTGCTGCAGAGAATAGCCAGGGCTAGAAGTAGATTTCCAGTGTGGAGTCGTCATCTCTTACAGTTGTTATCACAGCTTTCATAGTATTTATTGTTCTGTTTAAAGCTCCAGTTTCTGTCAGGTAGTAGTTGAAGAACAACAGCAAAGCTTTTCTTCTTTTTTTTTCTTTTTATATATTTATTTATTTATATTTTATTTATTTTTATATTTATTTATATTATATTTATTTTTCTTTTTATATAAAATAATTCTCTTGCTCTCAGCCACAGAAAAAAAAAATCCTAAAAACATGGCCCAGGGCTCCAGAACCAGGCAAGCAAATAAAATTTCATATTTAGACTATATTTCCATGCCATTCATAAGCAGCCTTACCAACATTTCAGGACTACCAACATCACAGTGTTTTTAATCTGTGACTGGGAAGCACATAGGCCATCTCTTCAATAAGTTTTTACTCCTTACACTTTCTCTGGCCTTGAGAACAACCAGTACCACTTAACCCTGTTTACATTAATGAACTCTCTTAAAATCCAAAGTGGTAATTTTACCTGACCCATACTATTGGTAATGGTACCTGGCCCATGTTAACACCCGAATCAAGCCTAGAAACACTTCAGGTTCAGGAGAAGACATAATTAGGCCCAGAAATACTTCAGGTTTGGGCAGAACAGCCACAACAGCTTCATAGTATGAACTCTTGTGACGAGGCCTGAAGCCTAGCATTCTTTAACTTGCTTTTATAAATGTAGCCTAGGGAATCAGCATGCTTATGTGATCAAGGTATGCCAGTTCCTCTCTCAAGAGCACCTGATGTTCAGATGACTTCCATTGGGCAGGTACCGCTGAAGCCCAATGCGCTTCTGCATGTTTAGTAAAGGACCTTTAGGAAAGGCTTCGGTCCTTGTCCCTTGCTCAGGATTCCTTCCAAAGGAATCCAGAGTGAAATCAGGGAGCACTTCAGGGTGCAGACAGGGCTCATCAGGGAAGCATGTGTTTTGATGATGCTTGAACAGTGGCAGGTTAACATTCACCCCCCACAAGCCACAGCCTCGTTGGTCACCTTGCAGCGGGGTATCTCCTCAAAACTATACACATGGTGCCTGCCTTGGACTTCCTAGTAATGTATATAATCCAGAGCATGAACTGAGTATCTTTCTGCCTTTGGAAGACTCTGCTCTTCTGTAGATGAAAGGTTAGAGGAATGTTATTCATGAAAACAATATTCTGCCTTTACAGAGACAAAAGAGGGCTCTGCAATGACCCATCCCACAAGCATTCAAAAATCAATTTTGTTGAATAATAAAACTCTTGATCATGTATATTGCTAATGAGCTAGAGTCTGGGTGGAAGGTCTTGGCCAGAGTGTTTTCAAAAAGAGAGAGGAAAGGACACATCAATGACCACTTTCCACCCGTAGTTTTAATAAACTATCAGGTAGGAAGACAAGAACTCCTCCAGAATTATCTGCTAAAATGTAGCAACTGAAAAATATTAAATATCCTTTTTATATAAAAAAGAAATCCCCCCTCCCCCCTGCAAACTGCAAACTGTGAAAAGAAATAGGAGTCTGAGCTGTTAAATAAAAAAGAAATGGGAGCTTTGGACAAAAATAAACAATGACTGGCATTTAGGGAAGTTGATCTGCATCAGAAAAACCTCCTCCTCATTTGCTCTGGTTTCTAATTTTTTCCACATTTTTGTCATTAGACATTATTAAAGTACTACTGTTCCAGGGCTGGGTGATGAAAGGCTGAGATATGATTCAGCCCCCTACATTATATAAACAAACCCAGGTCGTTATGACATCCACTGTGATTTTTTTTTCTTCATTCTTCTGAATCCTTCATCATACCTCATTACTGGTTGAGTTGAGAAGGCTCTTTCAGGTGATCAAATGCAGTTTCAGGCCAGCTCTTCTGCTGCTAATGTGGTATAATGGGCTTACAGCCAGATGTCTGCTTCCAAAACAGCCCTCAGTTCAATCTTCTCATAACTGGGCTATGTTGAAACTAGCAGCCATTTAAAATATGATTTAAAAAGCAAACCAGGAAGTGTCAGGTTAAAGTTAGCTCTGATCCATTAATCAGCATTGCGGACAATGATGTTGGTGTGACCGGATGGGCTGACTTATAGCAAGTTATGATTTATTTAGGGTATAACAAAAGGGCAGTCTGCTGGTTTAAAGAGTCTCTTTTTTTTTCTTTCCCTTTTCCTCTGGCAAAATCAAGACATTGTTTAGAAGGCCAAAGAGAATGCCATTTTCTGAGGTCATTTCCAGAGATGAATCTAATATGAGGTATGACCAGAAAAAAAAAAAAAAAAAAGATTCTCTTCCATCATGGAAAACTTATCTATCATGAATTCGCAATTGGTAGGTGAACAAAAGTCAGCCAAAATCAACAGAAAGACACCCACTTAATTCAATAAGGCTCACATCAGGCCATATTGTGGTGTTGCAATCACTGTTTTAAGGACAGATCATCTCCTTGGGCCACCCCAACCTGAGCACTTACTTCAGAAATCCTTTCAAACCTGGGACATAACGCTTACAAAGCAATCACACTTTTTACTTAATTGTAACAGAAGTGGGGCAGACAGGGATCAGGAATTAAGGGGGATGGCTCGGAGTCAACGCTAACCCCATCTGCAGCACTCTTTAAACCCAACATATGATTTTGCCTTCCCTGTTTAGAGAAGGACCTTTTCCAACCTGATGGCTACCCAGATGAATAAATGAATAACTACTCCAGTCTGGGACAAGGAGTTATATAAAGGAAGAGTGAGAGCATTCCTGTAAGTGGGATATACAATCTATTCCTGACAATCCTACCGTGTAAAATTACATCAGATATACCTCCTTTGAAGGACAAGCATGGTTAACAGTGTAGCTCCCTGCTGAAGAGGCAGCACTGTTCTCCTTGTGTTAGAAGAATAAATAAATAAATAAAGCCATACTTAAAGATTCCACTATTTTTGTGGAAGCTGTGGAAATAACCTTTTCTAGCTTTTGGAAGTATTATTTGCATGCCTATTAGAGAGGAGAGGGGAGGTGTGAGGAGGAGAAAAGAGGAGGAGAGAGGAGAGAATGAAGAAGAGATAAGAGAGGTCTTGCTGACTGCAAAGCTTGAGGCAGATCTTCCAAAATCATTCAGTATTAGCTTAACTATGCTAGCGTTGTCTGTATAAGAAGAGCAAAACCCAGACATAATCCACCTTCCTGGATGCCACTGCTGTACAGGCTATAGGAGAGGTTCTAGAAGACTGCCTTGGGCTGCAGGTGGCCACTTTGCCCTCTGAAAGTCTCATACTCCTGGATGACACCCAGAGCAGAGCCCAACACTGAGCTATTCTGTGAAATACCAGGCTTTGAGATAGCGCAATAACTTGGAACAATTATTGCACAGTTCCTCTTCCAGCTCATAGGGCATATGGACTTCCAGGCAGCAGATATTTTATGTCTAAGCTCCCATAGTCCAAGAAAGAGCTCAACCTCCAACCTCTCATTTGCAGCAAGTTCTGCCTCTAGATAAAAAAAAAAAAAAAAAGCACAGATTTGGTATCCACTTGAGCCATGATGACTTGGTAATCTACTTGCTAGAGATTTTGTAATTTCCACTTTTTTCAGTGAATGGGAGAACAGATGAAATGGAAGGTTGTTCCAGGCATGATTCAGGATTACCTGCTGAGATATCAGAGCTGAACACAGAAACCTGATCAGAAAAGGAAGAAATTAACAAAATTTTACCGAAAGCTGGTACTGAAAGTCCAGCTGACTCAGATAATCCATGCAACAGTCAGATGAATGACAGCTAGTCACCTTTTTTTTTTCTTTTCTTTTTAAATCTTTTCTTCCACAGTCATGTAAAACCACAGACCAACAAACCCTGAAGGGAAAATTCCCCTCTATAGAAACTTGAGAAAAACAGGCAGAGCAGTAAACCAGGGAAGGAGAATTTGGCTTGTCCCTGTAAGAGCAGCACAAGGTTATTTGTTTATGCATATATGTTCTTGGTTTTGCCTTGGTCTCTTCCTCTCTGCCCCTATTCACACTCATGTTTGTTTCAGTGGGAACTCAATGCACAATGTTTTTATAGACTTACACCTCAGCTACAGTTTATCTGTCTATAAAAGAGCAGTTGCAGTCCAGCTCCTCACGAAAGGTGGCACGTGCATTTGGGTTCACCTCCACATGCCTTGTTCTGAAGAGAAATTAGGAGGGTTTCCCCACACTGTCCTATGTTCAGCTGCCCTAAATTGCTTGATGCTCCACGCTTGCTTCTGCAGCTGATGCTTTCAGAGGCCTATCTGCCAAGACTCCCTCCACCTGCATACTGGATTTGTGACAGAAACCATGACACATTATCTATGCAAGAGCTCCTGCATCGATGGGTGAGTGCAGAGCTGGGGCCAAGAGATCAGACATCTGTTTCATTTCTGCAAATGGCTTGGGAACATCTGCAGCATTCCAGTCAAAGGAGCAGAGGGAGAAGCCAGAGGACAATGCGGCACGGTTTTGTGGTTGAAGCGCTGTCTGGAGCACTTGAGACTCACATGCTAATTCCTGCTCTGACACTGATTTGCTGTGCAATTGTGGGCAGAGCCGCTTAGCTGCTCTGGGCCTTTGTTATTCCAGTTGTAATAATATTTACATCACAGGGGTGTTCGGAGGCTTTCCCAATTAATGCGGGTGAAGTGTTTTGATATCCCCCCATGGCGGGAGCTTTGGAGATGCTCGTCAGCCGAGGATGAGGAGCAGTGACTGCTCACCTCCCACCCCTCCATCACATCTCACTGTGCCCCAGTGACCATCACCAGCACTTGGTGGCCACCCCTAGCCCTCAGGGGACTCTATTGTCTCCCTGCCCTGGAGATGGCATGAGATGAACAGCTGCCCCGCAGGCTGGGGGCTTCCCAGAGCATCTTGTTTTGAAGAGGGTTCTGCACTAGCTGCCCTTCGGTGCAAAAGATGCGTGTTTTCTACTGGTAGTACTTGCCTCTCACCATTTGCTTTTAAGGGAGTTGTTAGAAAACTCTCCTGCCTTTTTTTTTTAAAAAAAAAAATAACTATATCATGTCTGGTATTGTATTTCTGTTTTCCCCCAAGGAAAGAAGCCAAAAGAAGTAGGAACAACAAATACTGTGTGGGAGAGTGTTTTTCTTTTCTTTTTTTCCCTCTCTCTCCTCTTTTTTTTTTTTTTTTACCTTTGTTCAAAGCCTCTTTTCTGTTTGTCTCCAGCATTACTGCAACTACTACGCTACTCTCTGATCTTTTTTTCCATTATAGTTGTATTGCCTTAATTTGGGGTAATGAGCTGTTTGTGTTGAACCCCTGGATATTTTCATATTTACAACCTAAAAGCCTTGTTTTTCTTCCTTTATGCTTACTTTTCTCACATGAACTCTCCTTTCCCTTTCTATTTTTCCTTGTTTTTCTTTTTTCTTTTCCTTTTTCTTTGTTTTTTTTTCTTCATGTATTCCTACCTCTCTCTTCTTTCTTTCTTTTTTCTCTTTCCTTTTTTCTTTTTTCTCTTTCTCTTCTTGTCTCATCCTTTTCTTTCTTTCTCATTCTCTTTTTCTTTCCCTTTAATTTACTTATTTTTTCTCTCTTATTTCTTTTCGTTTCCTTCCTTCTTTTTCTTTTATTCTTTTCTTCCTTATTTCTTTCTTTCTTTTTCCTATCTCCCTCCCTTCTTCCATGTTCTTTTTTTCTCTTCTCTTACTTTTTATCCTTATTTCTCTATTTCTCTCCTTCTTTCTTTCTCTCTCTCTCTGTCCCTTCTTTTCCGTTTCTCACTACTGCTTCCTCTCTTCTGCTCTCCCTCTGCTCTTCCATTTATCCTCTCTTTCCTTCAGTTCTTTCAAAAACGCACAAAACACAAACACAAAAACAAGCACAAAAACAGGAGAATTAACCAGAACATCTGTAGTATTTAAGGAGATGTCTCTGAGATACAGTAGCTGGGAGGCATGTTTGCTTTATGAAGTCTTCTCATCAGACATCCTGGACCTGAGCCATGAATTTATTTGGAGGAGGGGTAGCAAACATAGTATGAGGAGAGTTTTTGATTGCTTTTCTTAGTGGCAAATTCATCTTGTTTGTTCCAGGCTTCCACATGCTTTAAAATCATTATGGTGTGTGGTTTCTAACCACAGAAAAGAGATTGCTGAGAAAACAGGAGGAAAAATACTCCATCTGCTTAAAGATTAAAAAAGTGAAGTGTTATCATTCCCTTCTTCCCCTCTTGCTCTGGATTAATGCAGGTGGGCCAGTTTATGCCTGGAGGCTGTGCTGAGAACAATTTTTAGACCAAGATCTTTCAGCTTTTCCTCCTCAAATATACCCCAATCCACAGACATACTCAGCATATCCACATGCATGTAATAGCAGGGGTTCAACCTGCTGAAAAACTGGCAGTGCCAAGGTCATGGAAACCTGGCCAGAAGCTGAGGACAGTGAAGTGGCTGCCTTGCATGCTCGTTGCCTCCAAGCCCAGGGCTTCCACCGTGAGGAAAGCGATGTATCCTGGCCTCTCCATATACCTCTAGCTAGGTATAAACCAAGGACCAAGCAGTCACACTTTCCCTAAGCAAGTTAAACGATCTGAGGTTTAGTACCTGTTTCCTCACAAGTAGCCTGAGAAGAAGAGACAGCAAAAGGAATGATATTAGTCCATTTAGTCCATAATAATTCCACAAAAAAAAAAAAAAAAGAAAGAA
>NW_010585521.1:3740-52023 GCF_000705375.1 Tinamus guttatus | reverse complement strand
TTATTAAAACAGCCTTATAAGTTGCGGTCTCACTAAAGAACAATACAAAGCCAACCAAATGTTAATGTCTTCAATCTGTTCCTACTGAGATTTCCGCCTCCCCATCTCTCTGATTATTAGAGAAGAAGGGGAGAAAAAAAAAAGAAAGGAAAAAAAAAAAAAAAAGAAAGAGTTTGTATTCCCAGCCTCAGCTGACATATCTGTTATAGCATCCTGGAGTTTTTGTAATTGGAACAAAGGCTTCTCGGGACAGGAATTGTAATTGTTTTTGAGTGTTCATACATTCTAACTCAACCCAGGTTAGGCTTCCGGACAAATTCAAAGCAGTGACAACTTGGGACTTAAGAGCAAAACTCCAAGGGAGCATTAAGGGCTTTCAGAGAGGGACGTGTATTATATCTGATGCTTTTTCTTTTCTATATTTGTTTTAATAGTCAAGGTTGTTTCCCCCCACAAGCCACTTGAAAACCATGCCGTAAACACTTGTCAGCCAGGGGACTGGGATCATCTTTGTTTTATCTGCTGGAATTTCACTAATAGGAACTAGAAATAGGGAACAAACAAACACTTCAACAAGTGAAAATGTCAGGTCAGGATATGTGACTGAGCTTCTGAGTGCTGCCAGGAGGTAGAACGGGTTTTAAATTCACCGCTGTTCTTGAAATTTATAAGAACTGTGCACCCCTAGTGTATTGCTATAATAAGCTGCATGATTTGCTAATCATTTTTTAAAAGGGGCCTCAGCCTTTTCCTTATGGCTTCCCCTGTAGAGCTAAATCAGGGAGTCCAGAGGCTGTTTTTCTGGCTGTGAAGGCAGGGGTTATGGCAGAGCTCATGCCCTCCCATCAAACTGTGTCACATCCCTACATCCCACGGGGAACAGCCTCTGGCCAAGCTAAGGCATGGTCTGGAGAGTAGAGGTTGGCACCTAGCCCAAACTATCCCAGGGAGCATGTTAGCAATTAAATAATGTAGATGATCACAACAAGTGTTTGAGTCTGTGTTGAGGCTCTGCTTGGTTTATTGGTACAGTTGCACGCAGCACCACCAGTCGCAAAAAAAAATCCTTTCAATGAGAGAAGGATCAGACCCAGAACACACAAGGAGAAAAATATATTTGCAGGCAGTGTCTCTGGTAATAGTCTGGGGCTCTTTTCTCCAGCATTCGCATTCACTGCTCCAGTAAAACAATGCTTCTGGAGGTCTGCAGGCTAGATGTGGTTGCAATGGGTCATCCGGATCCACACAGTCCCTTTTTGGGTGGGATTTTCACATCTGTTCCTCATTGCCCTAAAACTGATTTCACTGGGACAAAGCTGGACGAGTGCTGGGCACTTTCAAATATCTCCCTCCGCCGCCACTTTCCAGACACTGGCAGTGTCGGGGATGGCAACAAGCATCTTGAATGGTTAGTGAGCAAGTGACCAAGAGCATACAGGATTGGAGTGCACGTCCATTTCTTTACTAAGAAATGGAGAGTAGAAAAAAAAAAGAAAAAAGAAAGGAACTTGCTGTCCCCAAATAATAGTGACAACAGTTAATTTCTATAAATGAATCCATATGGGGACAGCAAAAGCTACACTAAAAGCAAGAATGATGTCAGTGCTGGAAGTCATGTCCATTTGCAAATATGTGCTCCCACAGATTTTAATTGGGAAAACATTCTCGATGTCACTAGGTGGACACCTCTTTTGTAGCAGCTTGGAGCTGGGGCCCTCAAACTCAGCAGTTTATTCTTGCCCACAGTCTTATCCTGCTCACAGTACACAAATAATTTTGCCCTAGTATCTCTGCCCGATGCAAAGGTTTGGCTTACAAGAGGTTATTGGACAGACTTTCTGAGGGTTTAGCAACTTCTTCCCTGTTCCCTGGTGTTATCCAGCACATGTGCAATTTTGCATCTGTGGTGGTAGGGACCATGAACAAAGTCAAGCTTTCTTCATCTGGGCACCTCAACACTTCTTTGAGAAAAAAATTATGATAGGCACTGTGTATATTTGTCCCACATCCAAACTACCCAATTCTGCATTTTATTCAGCAAAGCAGAAGGGCTCTATACAACAACTCTCATACAGAAAATAATCCTTGTAAGTAATACTGCTCAGTGCAGGAGCAACACAGCTTGACCCTAAAATGTCAATCGAGTAGATGCTAAGGTAAGAAAATGGTCTAAATGGATGTTTAAACTCTGTTGCCAATGTTTTGCTAAACACAGAAGAAAATGGTGATCTGTTTACAATATTTTGGCTGTCTTTTGCATCTGCCAGGTAGACTATTTAAGTCAAAAGCCTCTCTATGTATACAGTAAAGTGCTCATGTCTCCTGAGAGGTTTGAAATAACATTCCCTAAAGAAAAAATCATTTTTATATAACATAATTCCCCATCTCCCCCTTTCTTCATTCTTTATTGCTGAGGTTATTTTTACAAGTGTAGCATCCCATTATGGCTGTTCTCAATTGAAGTCATGGGCTGGATACACATTTTTGTTCTGTCTGATCATACTGGCAGTGCTGACATTGACTGTACCTAGGGTGGCCTGGAACGATACAAAAAGACAGAGCAAGGGGAAAGAGGGTTTGCTAGCAGCAATTCAGCATTCACTGAACTTGCTGTGGAGACCAAAGGCAAGTGCCTGGAAGCCGCCGTTCCTGCAAGCAGGTTCCTCTTATGACGGCCTTTGTTATCTTATCTTCTAGTCTGTGCAATCAAATTCTGATGTGAAATACCTCCTGAAGATGGGCAAGCAATGGCAAGTAACCTCTTAAATAAAAAACAGATATTAGACAGGACAAGCTAGCTGCTAGCTGGTCATCAGAAACTCTGTGGCAAGTATTTTGGAGAATTCCATGCCACTGGGGGAATTCAGAATTTTAGCTGATGTTTTACTGTTCAAGCTCAAGAACTGAAGGTTGGTGACATGCATCCATTGTCTGGGGGTTTCTTCCTTGCAAGCCACTGCTTTGGGCTGTCATCAAGAATGGTAAACAGGGCAAGAGGGGCTCTGGGTTTTACTCAATCTCATATTTCTTGGCACTGTTTCCATTTTTCTGCCCATTTTATTCATCTCTTCCTCAGAAAAGTGTATTTCAGGATTTTTCCAGCATCACAGAATATTTTAGTCGTTCAACAGTAGGAAAGAATTGTCATCATTTGTGCTTTAAAACATAACAGGGTGCATCAGACTCAAAAGATGAAGCAAGCCGTATGTCATAGCAGCTTCTTCAGCCAAGGAGGTCTTTTCCATGTGCTGTGGGATCTGACCGCAGACCATGGTATATGATTTTGGGGGCTGAACTCCCATTTCAATCACACATTGCACCTAGGATGAATTTCTGAGTTATCAAGAACAAAAAAATAATTGTTTCTCTGAAGATTGTTTTCTTCAAATTCCTCTGTTTGTTCCCCTAAGGATATTGGCCCTTCTTGAAGAATCGGACATATAATTAGAAATTAATGTCTGCTTGCTTTGATGGATTCTGTCTCTTTTCTGAATCCTGAATTATCCACAAAGCTGTTACAAACAGAATAGAATGTATTTGTTCATCAAAAATGATTCACCAGTTTCTTCAGGGATTAATTCTCAGTTTTGTTCGTGAGCAACTCATTGCAAATAGTCATAAATTCTACCATGTTGGGTTCCAACCCTGGAGTGATCTTTGTCTGGACTTCAATGGAGCTTTGCATGGGGGGGGGCCTGGCCACACAGATCTCATTGCAGGATTGGGCAATGGTTAGTTACATAAGTCATATGATGTTGTTCCTCTTTTCTGACTGGCTGACTTATGTAACCACAGAACAATAGAGTGGATTTGAATATAAAGGCAAAACTGGGCTTCATAGTTGTTCTTCGTGAGAATCTGTTCAAGGGTTGGATTCTGAGGTCCACACAAGCCATAAAGATATTTGCTTTGACAGTCTCTTGGTTGGTGAGGACATCTGGAATAGGTGAAGCTAAAAGAGCTAGACTGAATGAGTTCATTTAAGGTCTATCCACAGGAGTTGTGCTCATGAATTTTACCCACTTACAACTATAGTAAAGAGTAATAAAACCAAAGAAAGCGACTCGAGAAAACTGAGCAAATCTAGAGACTCGGGTCCTGGAGTGTAAGGGCAGCACATTGATGTCTAGGTACTAAGTGTAATGTTTCCTTTTAACTGTTTCAGAGGTGTACATAGAAAAGGTTTAGAAACATGGACAAACATGAAAATGGACAGCTCATGGCAAAACATTGTGAAGTATATGTTCATGATTTTGCTCTTAAATGTGATTATTTTTTTCTGATTGTTGTTTATGTTACAGTATGAATTTGATTTCTATTGAAAGAGGGAAAAAGGTAATCCTTGGCTTTTGTTTTAAGATGATATTTTATTTTTGTTCATCTATTAGATTCATCTGCAGAAGATTCTATCACAATCTCCTGAAGATTTTATCACAAGCTTCCAGTTCTGGTTTTGTTTTTCGTTCGTTTGTTTTTTGTTGTTCTCTAAAAGTATCAGTTCTTGGTGTCATGTGATTCCACAAACATTCCCTACTTGTACTGTTTGAAAAGTAGGTTTCTAGCCGGCATTGTTGCAGAGAAAAGACCAAAAACATAACCCCTCAAGGCTGTAAAAAAAAAATTACAATAAAAAAAAAGAAGATTTCCCAATCTTGTGTTTTTTGAGGATAGCCTCACTAATAACTTTTAAAATCCAGGACTGGCAGTATTGAAACAGAACTGGGGGGAGATCATTACTGAATTTTATGTGACATGACCTGATAGTCTTCTAAACTCTAGTAAGTCGTTACCATGTACTAACCAAGTACTTTTCCTAAGTTGTGCATGAAAATATAAGACCATCATGGTCCATTCAGCGTAATTTTCAGCGTAATTATATATACTGGTTTTTATCACTGTCCCAAAGGGCACATTAATTGTGTGTCAAGCTACAGCAGCTCAGAAAACATCACTGCAATCCAACGTGTTAGCACCTGTTATGAGTTTAAATCTCCAAAGTAAACACGGTTTTGACATGGGCTGCAGCAAGCTAAAATTCAGGAGGCCACGTCCAGTGCTCACATGATGCTCTGTAGACTCTTTGAATCAACTTTACAGTTAATTTCTGGTCATTTTTTATTTTTTCAGTCCCTAAGCTACATTTGTAAAGGCACATGCAACAGGTTATACTCTGCAATGCTCAAAACAGACAAGGAAGCCCCCCTCTTCATCCTGTTACTTGTTAACAGACTTTGGAAACTCTTTCTTGTTCTGATATAGGGAATTTACTAAGAACTTGCCTTTAAACATATTTTATTCACATAGTACTTGCACAGGTCTACTTAAAACACCCTGCTGATAGTTGAATGCATAATTTAGACAGAATACCCAGGCACTTCCTCCTTGGATTAAGAGAAGCTTTGGCCGGGAATCAGAGTGAACTGTGTACCTTGTGGTGGGAGGACTTCCATTTCTACATACAAGTAGAGCCATTCCTGGGGATCATCAGAAGTGCTGCTGAGAGCCAGGATGGGGACCCAGCCGTGCCATTTAATGGATTGCATGACTGCTGCTCGGATGATCTCGCATGTGTGTCACCTCCCAGAAATAGCACTTGTTTCCTTTGCACAATAGAGGAAAGCCTTTGCCACCTCCATGCTAAAGTCAGGAGAGACCACGTATGTTTGAGGAGCACATGGCTTTGTGAACAGGTGAAGAACCAGCTATGAACCAGTCTTTACTGCTTAGACACCCTGCTCAGTTACTGCTACCTTGTCTCGGCTGCCACAGTGTGCATGGAAGCAAATGAGGAGCAAAGCAGGTTAGCTAAAAGCTTGCATTATCAAGAGCAAACTCATTTTGTGAGGAGCTAAGAGCCTGCTCTGCTGGCATGTGATCCTCTGTCATGTCATGTCACATCATGTCCTCATACCTCACAAGACCAAAGACCCAAGGAGAACGGTCTGTAATAGATGCACAACTGACACTGTGCAAAAGAGAATGCATGTGAGGGAACTAGCCTGAGGGATAGGGGGTAAACCTTGTCACTATATCATTTCTGGATGCTTGTGAGACACCGTGCAGAAGAATTCCCCCACCTGAATGCTATTTTAATTATTTTGAAATAGCTTCCTTAGATGTCGCATCATTATTCTCATAGTTAGAATCTGATTAATGGCATGCCCCTCAAACACATATCTGGGCACACATACAAAGACTTTTTAATAATCCCTAACAATGGCCAACAGCTGGCCACAAAACCGTATGATTCTCCACCCTTGTAAACCCATGCTTGCCAAAAACAAAAAATCCTTCTGGCTACTAAAAAGCCCGATGGAACAGATGAATCTTGTTATGAACTGGATTTTATAAATAAAAAAATGGAAAACATTTTAGCTTGTGCATTCACTGAACTGAAAAGAGACATAGGTTTCACATTCTGTATTAGGCAACTGCAGAGGTCTGATTTTTCAGAGCTAGGCTTTGTCTTCCAGAGACTTCTTTAAATACATCGCTGGGTTGGGTTGCTGGGTTTTTTTTGTTGTTGTTGGCAGTGGTGGTGATTTTACAATTTTGTTGCAGCTCCACTAAAACACTTCCTCTGCCCTCTGAGGCATGAGTGCTACTCATAGGCAGAAATCTCAAGGACGATCTTAAACGTGCCATTCTCCAGGCCCCACTGCAGCATCACCATGAGGAAGGCTGGGCATACCAGACTGATCATGATGGAAGGTACATGCTTGCCACTGTCCATTTCAGGATTTCTCCGTGCCCCTCAGGAGATGGAAAGGTGTTTGGGAAGCTGCCTGAACCAATGGCTGGGGCACAATCCCAGGAAGCAGGAGGCAGGGGAACCACACCAGTCTTTCCTGCCTGCAACTTGCAATAAATCTCCCATCTGGGTCTGTTCACTTTGCATCCAGCGTGGCTGCATGGTTTCTGGAGAAGAGCGGGCCACCCCAGATTGGCACCAGGAGTCCGGCCACACACCTCGAGCCATCTGCACAGACAGGCCCTGCTGTGGTGGCCCAGCGTCATGCAGAAAGCTGTAGCCATGCCAGGAACAAGCACAGATGACGGCACCTTCTCTCCAGCACTGTCCCGCTTCAGAGTGACAGCAAAGCTCTGTTTCCCCTCCTTTTCTTCCCTTTCTTTGGTTCTCCCTTTCCCTCCCCGCAAGCTGTTCTTGTTACTGGAGCTGGTGAGACTCAGAAGAACACAGAGAGGTAGAGAGGAGCAAAGCACATTCACAAAAAGGGATCTTTAAAGGATCAGTGCTTTTTTGTTTGTTGTTAACAACTACTTAATGTCAAGGCCAATTCTCAAGCTCAGTAAAAGCAGCCTTTGTTGAAGATTCAGTACCTTCAATTATGGCATTAAGAGTCCATAATAATTACTCCTCTGACCTTCCAGAGATCCTTCAACAAAACACCGGTGGGTGAGGAGGAAGGGGGCTGAACTTGGTGTCCCTAGTTAAACTTTCAGATTAATAAATTAGTATATCAAGCAGGAAAATATATATTAATAATGAAGAAGAGGATGATGTCAGGCTTTCATTATACTGCCAAAAACAGCAAATAAAATACACTGGCCTAATTCTTAGTTAGTCACTTTAAATATGACTACTCTGTTAGTGGATTTCTGCAGAGTAAAGCAAGAGATTTTTACAGATATGCCTTTTTAGAAGTCAGGAATCAAAGATTTTGTTCCTATGGAAGAGGTTTGCTAGTCCTACGAGAAGTATCTTTTTTCAGTAGAATTAAGGGATGAGTAAGGTTGAACAGACCCACATTCCCACCTCAAGAGAGAGAGAGAAAGAAAGAAAAAGCCATTTTTGTCCATTTTAACTTCAAGTATCAGGAGAGGATCCCCTCTTCCCCAAGGCTCCAGCCCTTATAACTTCTTCAAAGGTATATCCAGTGGACATAAGCATTTAATAAAGGTTAGGTTCTCTTGTTCAAGGATGAGCTTCC
Organism: Tinamus guttatus; assembly: GCF_000705375.1. The sequence goes on along the minus strand of NW_010585521.1, from coordinate 44,071 downwards.
TTGCTTCTCTTCATGGTGATCAAGATGGACCTTACAGAACCCAGTGACTCATAGGAACTGCAGTGTGTTGCAGAAAAGCCTGATATGGATTAGAGCCACTCTGGGATCCCTCTAAATTATGGCAGTATGTTCATCAACCTCTGCAAATTTGCAAACCCAAAATACTAATAATGGCTTCAGATTGCATTCATGATGAGCTGTCATCTCCAAGGTTTCTTTCATTTTTCAAAATGCATCAATATCCTGCCTCTTTAAAGACCAAAGGCATGATGTTGAGGAATACTCATAAAGGGCTTTTTCCTTTCCATGTTTGTAACAAATCCCCTCTTGTACTGCTGAAGAAACAGGAACATCACTGTGATCTAGATCAAGAGCAGATCACTGAAAGGATGACCAATCTTAAGTGAGATTGATCAGTCAACAGCGAGAGGTAGAGTATCTTGTTTTCTTTGGGTATTAAAAGCTGTGAAACAAGAATAAATATAGGCAATGGCCTCCAGAGCAGTGACAGTTGCTCTGACTGTGTCACTGTTGTGGAGGGAAAACATACAAACTGAGGACACAGACACACGCACTGAAGCATCACATTTTAAGGAGTTTTCAGTGCTCAGCTGAACCTTCGGGCAGGTTCATATGTTTGCTCTACAACCAGGCAATTGTGCGGGAAAAAAGAAAAAAGCGTATGAACCTTGGGGAAGGACAACAAAATTGTGCAACCCACACTCCGCCAGATCTTTCTACCAGAAATACTATGGGCAGCATTCACAGCTGGAGGAAATTGTCGCAGCTGATATTCATCCGGGGCTGATGCTCCAAGCCAGCAATCTGGGGTAGGTATTCTTTCCAGGATAAGGGGCTGCCACTACCAGACTGTTGGAAACGAGGTCTTACGTGGGGCCTGTGTCTCCGCATTTTCTGGTCAATATTCAGAGGTCATCCTCACTCTGACTCGTGCTTGACAGAGGCTCTCATAAAAAGGTACCTTGGGATAAGATTTACATCACATAGTTTTTGCGTACTGAAATGTAATTCTTCTTACACCGTGGGGATGGATAAGGCAGAGTGTTTACAGTGCTTCACGTGAACTTACAATTGCCAAGAAAGAAGTTTAAGTAAAGCATTTTTTTTTCCCCAAGCTATGCTATGCTGCTGGTAGAACTTGGTCCAATGTTTATTTCCTGGCATACACTGGCCTTTTTACAACACCGACTCCATGCACTGCCAAAACACCTGTGCATGCAGAAAGCATTGCTAGGAATAGGCATGTACTCTTAAAACAACCTGGCAGTGCTTCCTCACCCGTGCTGTCCACACGTGAAGGGTGAGTGTCAGACCAGCATGAAGCTTTCCATGCACCCACCTCCCACGCATGGTTTGGTAGCATGGCCATGCCAACAAATGCAAAGCAGTTATTATTTCCCCTGATTTACAGACTTCTGTGGAGCTGCGATTGCCTGAAGATGTTGGTGGGAGCCTGTGCAGCTTGGTCTGAGGAGGAGCACATGAAGAGCAATGCTTGCTGTCCTGTCCCATGAGGACAGCAGCAAGGAGCAGGCACTGGGGCCTGGGCCGAGGGCCGCATTGGACCCTCCTGGGAAGGGCCAGCGGTTCCTAGGAGTGCTGCAGTGCTCGTGCCAGGCATGCTAGTCCAGAGCAGCGCTGCTGTTTGGCCTGGAGCAGAGGGAGCTGCTGCCAGATCACCAAGGAAAACTCCTCCGTGCAGCTGGGCCACAGTGCAGGGTTTCCAACCGCCTCACGTCTTTCCTTGCCTTGCTTTCCTGCCTGCAGTGGCTTTGCTCCTAGTTGTCTTCTGCTGCTGGCAGCCACAGGCTGAACACCGTAGGCATCTCCGATGGGTTCTACTCCCACACTGAGCGGCATGTGGTCAGTGGCACAGGGGTTAACAAGGATCCCCTGGCTTGGATGAAGGGGTCTGCCAAAGCCAGTGAGATCTCTCTTGATTATGAAGGTTAAGTGCAGTGATCCGGCTCCATTTGCGCCCATGTGCAATGTGTGTGCAATGTGTGTGCAGAAAGAGGCCTTTAAAGCATCCTTCAGGACTACCTCCACAGTTGCCTCAGGTCCTATCTCACATGGGCATCCACAGGGAGCAGGCACCTAAGCAGGATTTAGAGGGTATATAGCATCCTTATAGGGTTGTGATCCTTTCCTCACCTTTGCAGCTGTAAAATGAGGGTGGTAATAATACACTGACTGCCACTCTCCTCCTCCTCACCCTCCAATCACATTTCCCTTGCTTGGGAACCCAGTGCACAGGGTGTGCAGATAAGAAGGGCAGAGCAGGGCTTTTTCTCGCTCCAGCTTTGCAGTGACACCAGCTCTGTGATTTTAAGGAAATCACTCCTGATGTCCTAGGCAAGACCAAGCTTACAGCCAAGCCATGAGCACTAAAAGCAGAGAGTCAGGTTGTTGCACCAGCAGATACCCTCCAAGTCCAGCCCCTGCTGGCTGGACATTTGCATCATTCTGAATTAAGTGGTAGTGTGTTTTATTTACACTGAATTTAACTTAATGTGCTTTCCTGTTAACTTCCTGCTTATCTGGATACCACATAAGCACATGCCCAGTCCAATTAGGAAAAAAAAGAGAGAAATTCCGTGAACGTTATAGATTTTAAATAAGCATTTGTAATGTTTATTTTTAAGCTGGGGGAGGGTCAGAATGGTGAGTGGGGAAAAGGAATAAAGAAAAAGAAAAAATATATACATGCATACACACACACATGCATATACATATGCATACGTATATATATATATATGTATGTATATATGATTTCCTCCAGCCATTTAATTAGCCACTTGCAAGACTGGCACAGGGCTTCCAAGGTGAAATTTAAGGTCATTCTCTAACAGCAACTGGAAATTTCCTGACAGGTTAAATAAGGAAAAGCTGGAGTGGGAAGAAATATGGAAATATTAAAAATAAGCAGACTTCTGCAAAATACGCTAAGTATTGATGAATGATTAATTGAAAGGCTTGGCAAGCTCTATAAAGAGGAAATCCAGCTCCCACGTCTCCTGAATTAAAAAAAAAAAAATGTAGAAAGTTTCACAGTTTCCAGTCACGTGAGTAAGCTATTTTGGACAGCAGTGAGGCAAACGTACTCATACAAGATTGGGAGTGGCGGCTATATGTGTCTGCAGTGAAAGGAGGAAGGCAGCGTTCTGAGGCTTCACTGATTCTATCTCTGAATGAAACAGAATTTGAGGGGAAGAGAAAAACAAGTGAGGAAGCTTGGAAAAAAAAATGTCAGGGGAAGGTGGAGTGGGAATATGAATAAAGCAGGAGAGAAGAATGTATGGGTCAGGCTATTGCTTGACCACTTGAAGTGATTACCATTTTTCTTAGCCAGAAGAAATGTTCAGAGGTGGTTTTCTGGGGGACTTAGGGTGGTTTTTTTTTTTTTTTTTTTAGGAGCAGAAGCAGAATCTCCTCTTCATGAGGGCTTTCCCACATATAATTTTACCCATTTCACAAGATGCTGCTGAAAGCGCCCAGCAGAATAAGTTACCCCATGCCAGACCAAGGGACAGTTTTATCCTCCTTGGCCCACGAGTCTAAACTCACCCCTGAGACGAGGTGCCCCAGGGAGGACGGGCACATTTCTTGCCAGACCTGTGAGTTAAAGACCTGCAAACACAGATTTCCGGATGGCTGCAGGAACCCACGGACAGAGCAGGAGCCAAGGCGGGCAACCCCAGCTGGAGAAGCTGCTGTGTTTTGACAGGCTTTTTGGGCTGTGTTTGCAGAGAGGTTAATGAGACACTTGTGAGAACTAGGCACCCACTGCTCGCCATAATCCCTCCGCCTCCCCCCTGCCTCCGGATCAACACAAACAGGGCTGCCAGCCTCTAATTACGCTTTAAAAAAACCCTGTCAGGTTGTGAGGATGTTTTTTTGAAGAGCGTTTAGGGAGACTTGTAATTACACGGTCATTAAGCCAGTTAAACACGCCACGGTCTCTTTTGCAACGCTGTGTCAGTTGGCTCGCTCCCAGCGGTGGCACAAAACGGAGGATTAAGCTGGCAATTAGTAACCTGCAGGTACTGCACAGCACCGCCTGCTCCAACAGCCAGCAATGCTCCGATGGGACTTCCCACACGGAGCGGCAGCCTGGAGGGCAGACGGCTGCTGCTGATCCCCAGCCAGAGGAGCAGCCCCATGCTCAGGGTCCTACCCACCGAAAAGTCTCCTTGGGAGCCCAGGAACTTTCTCGGCACACTTTGAAACTCCAGATGCACACACAAGGTGAAGCCGATGATGAATGGGAATTGCACTCAGGTGATGGAGTCAGCAACCAAACCCCTGCCCCTCCTGACATGCAGTTAGGTGGGATGGAAAAGCTCTGTACCCAGGGCAGGTAGGGATATGCATAAGAGCCTCATCTTCTGCCACCTACATGTCTTCTGAAGGGCTTCCATCTCCATGCCCCATCACCAAGGCCTTCCTAACAGACCTCATTGAAAATGGAAAACAGCTTTTTCCCTTAAAAACAGTCTAGGTTGACCAAAATGGCTTTGTTATTCTGCTATTCCCTTGTTTTCCAGTAGGATAAAATCCCCAGCTTTCTTTTTATTATTATTATTATTTTTAATATCATCTCATTAATTAGACTAAATTACACTAGTTTGAAAAAAAATCTTCTGCATGTGTGGGAGGAGTGGGGAAGAAAAAAGGGAGCCCATTAGACCAAACTGTCCTTCATCTACATCTCAGACTTTGTGACAAGTTGAACTGTAGCCTTTGAGGTTTATTTGGCTCTTTCAATTTCTTTGAAGTCTAGTTTCATAACTGTTCACCTTTAGAAAGGTCAGTTATGTGTATAAGAAACATTCTTCAGAGTCAAACTAGGATGAAGGAAGACCTATTGGGATGCAAATCCCAAAGAATGTAAAGGCTATATAGAGAAATTCAAGTAATGAGCAGCTTGGAGGCCTTTTCCAAAGGTAAATTCAGTCCCAAGACGAGATTATCTAATATTGTAAAATAATAAAACTTTGGTACTTATGTAAAGAGAAAAAGTGGAATAAGATCAGCTTGGATGTCTGAATTAGCCTCGAAGATTTGGTTTAAAGAATGTTCCAAGGAAACTGTTGGCTTTCAGCTCCACATCCTAGAGGAAGGGAATGCCTTGGCAGCTGCTGCTTCCAGAGCTCTCAGTTTATGAGAGCAAACTTAACTCTGGAGGGTTTGCCTTTCTGCCTCAGCTAGAGTATGGTGCCAGTCCTTTGGCTCCTGCCAAAATTAACAGGCAGAGCTGCTACAGAAACCTGGTCCCACAGAGGCAGAGCAGATGAAACAGGATACACTCCAAAAGGAAGGACAGAGCAGCGAGTCCTTCCCAACGGTAAAAGGAGGAAAGAGTTATCCAGGACCTCTGAACAGATTGTTGTGGTGCTTTCTAATCTGCACTTCAACATGGGACCCAAGGAGACACGGAAACAGCGAGGAATGTGTCTTGGCAGAAGAACGGGTCCTGGAGATTCAGACTAGTTGCTGATCCTCTCTTCCAATCAACCACATTCTACTGCCTTCTATACAGCCACCTTGGTGCCCTCCCCGGGTACATGGAAGCTACAGGACGAGGCATAGCACAGGAACAGCTGCTCATGGCAGGAGTAGCAACACTCTGCCAAAAAGGACACTATCTTGTGTTCCATACAAAAAAAAAAAAAAAAAAAAAACAACAGCCAGCCAGGCCAGTCCTCAAGCAGGCTGACATGAGCCTTTATCTTCACTGTTACCCCATGTGGAGCACTATGCACAAGTGCAGCAGTCCTGTAATTCAAGAAAAACGTCACATAATTTTATTTGTTTGCTTTGTTATCACTAGAGCTGCCTCATTGAGCTATGCCAGGAGGAAAGTCCTCTCTTGATGCAACCTGTGACAAAGCAGAACAGAAAGCTCATAAAAATGACTGTTTCCAATCCAGACTTAGAGAGTAGTAGACAGACATTATTCCTGCATGTGTAAGAGAATATTAAATTGGCTAGTGACAAACTTTAACCAGGACAACAGTATTACTCAGAGCAGCTTGCCCAAGCATGAAGAAACTATGGTCAGAGTGTCTCCTAATCAGTAGAGGTGGCTGAGAATGCCAGAAAAGACAAGTCTTTACAGGTTTTACTTTAAGTGCGCTTTACTTTTATGAATGGTTTTAATAAAGACTTAATTGATTGTTCTGGAGTCCATCAGGATAATAAACATTTATGATCCTGACTCAGTCATCCAGAATACATTCCACAAGACACTTAGAAGTAACCATACAAGACAGTCAGACCCATGTCTGTCATATGCTGGTGATGTCCATCATCACAAATCATATGCAAGTCAAACTTTAAAAGACAGTGGGATCACTCTACTTTTTTAACCACCAAGGAGGTGGGATAATCATTTTATCCTTAAAGCACCAGAGCAGCATTCAGAATCCTGGTTTTGCAGCAGATTTCCATTTGTGCCCACAAATAAACTATTTACTCTTTCAAAATGTCATCCAGATGAGATATGAGAGATGGGACAGATAAATATCCCCATTTTACAGATGAGGATTCAAACCTCATGTTCCCTCAAGAGTCCACCAAGGTCCATGGTGGTCTATTTCTTCTCTCCATAAGCCCCATTCTACCTGAAAACTCACTGCTGTGCCTACAACCAAGACCTCAGCAGCAGTGGACCAACATCCAGGAAAACTGCATGAAAAGAAAGCTGTGCTAATAAAGAATGAATATCTTCTCTGTGCTGGTCCGAGCTCTCAGCTCTCCTTTCTGGAGAAACAGAGGCAAATACAAGTAAGGCAAGACCATAAAAATACTAATTAAGATAAAGCCAGATTCCCCTGCTGCTTAATCACATAAATGTACAAATAAAGCCTGACGACAATGACTCAAGGGAAACAATGACCTTATCAGCTCTCTTAGATAGCACTGAGCCATAAAATGAAAATAAATGATCTACTGACATTCCTTATCGTCTCCCTAACGTCTATCAGAGGGCTCCTTTTACCTCATCATATCTATTTCCTTTAGCATACTCAGCACCAGCAGACTGCTGTCTCTTCGCAGTCTCAATGTCTCAAGGACTGAGCAAAACAGGATTTCTGACCATTGAACATACTTTGGGCTTCCAAATGGCAGTTCTAGCTCTACATTGCCTAACAGAACACAGTCAACACATCAAGCCATATCTCTCTTGGTCCCCCCCGGGTCTCTCTCTCTCTCTCCCTGCCTCAGCTTTTTGCCTGCTGAGCTGCAGCCTCGTGTCCATGTTCGATCACTTTAGCACCCCAAGGAGTCCTCCCAGGAGCAGCATCAGTCACGTCGCCAAGTCTACCCGGAAGGACCAGGGAAGAGTCCTATCTGCTCACAGCTGAGGAATCAGAGGGTCATGAGACATGACCAATATCTCTTTATGGGTCTTCATGGGCTATGTCAGTCACATAGCCCTGGTTCTGCTGATCCTACAAGAGTCTGCAATATGTAAGAGGAGAAATAGTTCTCCGGAAAACGCACTCTTTTCAGCATGAAAGGAAATCCAAAGTGTTATGCTGAGCTTTAGACCTCCAGCTTGAGTATTTTTAAAATTGTGTGAGACAACTTAAGGGGACATTCTAGAAAGGTACTTTTTGAAACAAATTCTTTAAAAAAAAAAGAGAGAGAGGAAAATTAAAAAAATAATTAGTTGTAATTGCTTGGTAGCTTGTACTAAACTAAGCTTGGACTTCCTAGTCCATAGCAAGCTTGGGAATATGCCCTCCTTCTCATTTATAGTTATTTTTTTTTCCTGAAAACAGCTAATTCTAAAAATGCTTATCAATTTTCAGAAAATATTCTTAAAAGCAAAGAACAAATCTCTGGCAATCTTCCAGATTAAACTATGAAACTTTTTTTTCTTTTTCTTTCTTATGCCAAGTAAAATGTTGGTTGAAGTGAACACATTTTAAAAAATATTTTTATTTAAATAGAATAAAATTCCAATGCTGCATTTCCTGCTAACACTATTTATAATCTTAAATGTTAAATCATGCAAACCTGAACAGGAATTTTAAACTGAGGCAGTCGCTTGCTTTCTAAATTAGAAACTAACAAAAGATCCCTGGTCCTTCTCTCAAAGAAAAAATAATCAGAATAATCTTTTTAATAAATCAATAAAATCAATATAAATTGATATCACCGAACTCTGAATTGACTGTATGTTCAGTCAGGCTTTGTTAGTCACAGCAGACTGAACTGACTAGACTGTAAGAGCTTTAACAGATGTTGACTGAGGAATCTGGTCCTGGCTGTCACAGTGTTATGGGCTCAGCAAACCACCCTCATCCCTCTGCTACCAGCTGTGGCAGGATAGAGGGGATGTCTTCTCTTCAGCTGCTCTAACTCATGGTCAGAATATTAACTTATGCCCCAGGAAACCTCGGGGGTGAGCTGGGAATATCCCCATGTTGTCGTGCAGACACTCTTCCATTTCTCCCTCCTCTACTAGAGGTTTCTAGCCTTGCACAGGCAACCAGAAGTCAACTGCACCTTTGACCAGTACAGCTCGCGAGAGCACAGGGCAAGTTGGGCAACTTTCACAGCACAGCAGTGCTGCAGTCAACACAGTCATGACATCCCTTTCCTCTAGACCCACCTGCTCCGACCAATTACACTTACCAATATCCAGGAACATCTCCTCTATCCAGCTGTATCTGACAAGTATTACCTCTGTTTAGACATTGCACAGCTTTGAGCAAGCCCTTGCTTGCCATCTTTGGGAATATATGGGACAGGCAGAAATTTGCAGAGCAGCTTTCTGGTGACTCTGGTGGCCCCAGACGGTGGGCTTACTCATGCCAGGCTATAGCCCATTCACGTATTCAGGCTGAACAATGTTGCACCTCGAGCCCCCCCGTCAATTTCAGCAGGCTCTTCTTGGAACCACGGGCTTAGTCATCATGAGTAAGTCCAGAACCTCACTCCCCGCCAGTCCCCTGGGTCTCCCCAGCTTTGCTCCTATGAGTAAGGTCCCCATCACCAGACTGGGGGCCACACGAGCTTCCATGTAAGCGCGCCAAGAAGAGCCCCAGGAGCTCTGACGATGACGCCAGCGAGCTGGAATCACCGCACAACGTTTCAAGAACGTGTCCGTCCAGTCCGGCTTTCGGCAATGCGTGGTTCCCGCGTCAAGCCCAGGACGTCTAGCGGAGCAAGATGCAATCCTTTGGAAAGTCGCAGCTCTCTCCCTCCACTCCCCGCCCTGCGTGTTGGAAGACAAAACGCTGCATTGTGTTTTCCCGCAAAATTCCTTTCAAATCTTGCAATATCTGTACTCTGCAGAAAGCAGAAGGAATGATGAGCTAAAGAAACGGGAAGTGTCCATAGGGATCATTCCCCAGAATCATAGGATCAGATTTTCTAAGGCGTTTCAGTGCCTAACACCCCAGGAGAGTGAGGTGTTTATATCTCTTCAAGGCCATGAACCCCTACTTCTTTCCGCTCTTCTCATCAGCCATACACAAAAACACTCTTTATGGGCAGACAGATAGAAGGGGTTTCCTTGACACCTAGGAAAACTAGTTTTAAGAAGAAAATCCTCTTCCCGACCAACTACCACCTTCTTACGCACCTCTGCCAATGTTAAGTTTCTGTATCTGTGTTTTAGTTTCTCTTAAAGGATTGGTTCCCAACGTGCTTGGTAGCGCAGAAACACAGGGAGACGCAGATCTCCAGAAGCCGGTTTGTTCATTTCGAACAAACTCAGTGTGATTTTCCCATTTCTTTTTTCCATTCCCATTCACTTTCTCCACCTTTTCTCAGAGGGAAAACTACTGGCTGAAATAATTTTGATTTGATAGAAAAAAAGGAATTTAAGGGGCAAAAATGAATAAAAAGGAGTGAGTTAAAGAATTCCAGAAAACAATCCAGTTAGTTAGGAAAAAAAAACAAATCTGTCAAAAGAAGTGTTTTGGCTAGAAGCATTCTTCACCAGCTGTGGTCCTTGTTTAATTTAATATCTTCTCTGTCTCAGTGTATATTTAGCCATATTTGCCTCAGACATTTTAGAGAAACAGTGTCAGGATTAGCTTCCTGTGGCTTTCCCTTCTTTCCCAACATACTTGGCTGCATTTAACATGATCTTAACTAGATTAGAGGTGGCTATTTGTCTGGGTTAGTATGGCGAGACCCCAGAGAGAATAAGTGATATCTGAGCTCAAGGTACCCGTGACACCTGTGATGGGCCCGACTGTCTCCATTCACAGAAATGCATCTGTATTTTCAAAACATGTAGGTAGGCAGACAGGCAGGAGAGGGCCAGTAGCCCCTTAGAGCTGCTCATGCCTGCACAGGAGTATTTGTAGATGTTGGGGAGAAATAAGAAACACAGACTCATGCACATGGAGAGAGAGTAACGGATGGAAACACCCTGAAGACAGCCGTCTGTGTGTCTGCTGCCAATCATCATAGCCATCAAACACAGACGTGGATTACTCTGCTGTCTCCCGCCTGGCTGCCCGCACTGACAGGACTTTAGTCCAACACATCAGTAGAAAAGACATTGAACTTGGGACCTCGTTTTCTCTGATAAGAAGAAAGTGTAACAAGCAGACCCAGGGCTAGGAGCTAGCTACCTTTTACATACTGCAAGTAATCCCAGCTTCGTGCTGATATTTAAAAGATCTTTGCCCTTTAGCTTGAGCAGGAAATCTTAAAATGGAAAATATGCAGCATAAAGGAAGGGGTGAGGCTTGGCTGAAACATAAGAATGTACATAAGGATAGGAAACAACAGGTTATTAAGAAACTACAATTCAGTTATTCAAAAAAAAAAAAACTCAAGGCCCTATATAGATTCCATCACCACCACCCCTTTTTAAGGGGAAGAAAAAAACCTCCTCTCTATTATTTAAGGTTTTGCCACGAATAGAGGAAATCTCTTCTCCTCTTATGTCCTGGAACCTCTCATTGCTTTGCTGGCTGCCCTGGCGCAGGGACTGCAGCAAGGGCAGGGGTGTAGCGCCGACCCGGCACAATGTGGGAGCCCGACACGATGGGGGAAAGCCCAGGAGCACAGCAAAGCTGCCAGAGGAGAATGCACGAGGGACAAGGGAGGGATGAGCAGCCATAAAATGTATAATGGATTCAAGATTGCTTGTGCCACCAGCCGAGAACACCTCCTTTCCAAGTTACTTGTATGAAGGCACGGCAAAGAACACGACAGAGGGCTAACCCACAGGGCTAACTGCCTCCAGCAGTTTTGGCTCCTTGGCAGCACCCAGGCTCTGCTCAGGAGGAGCATACACTGTCCCTAGCACGAGGTGCAGACCAGGCCACCCTGACTGGTAGCCAGAAGACCTCTGCTGCAGGGACCAGAGCTGTGCCATGCCTCTCACCATGGTAGCCTGCAAGTGGGCCAGTTTGTTTGACTTTCCAGCTGCCTGAAGCACTGCAGAACCCCATGCTGCACATCCTTCCTGATGGTCAGGCCACTGATGGAGCACAAAGAGGTCTGGTTCATCCCTACCTCAGCCCAAGCTGAGGCTCACGCACAGGCCCTTTGCTTCCTAGGACAGCGTATGAACAAATCCTGGTGTTCTCTAACTCTTCCTTCACCCTTCCTCTTCCAGACTTAATCAGCCAAATGTTTTTTTCAAGGCAGAAAATGTAGGTTTGAGCCTCAAGGCTGAGGAAGGAGAATAAGGTAGGTCTTCATTTCTCCAAGCAGCAGCACTCTACCTTCCTAAGCAGAGTGATGTTTCAGCAGCAACCTGTGCATCGGGCACCTCCTTTCCACTCCAGTCCTGCCTTGGCACGCGGAGGCCGTTTTATTCAGGCAGAGCTGCAAGGAGGTGCTAGTGAATGGAGCTTTTGGTCGATGTCAGTGAGCAACTGTGCTCCCACATGCAGATTTCCTCCACCTGACCACCCGTCCCGCTGACCTCAGCAGGGCTCAATGCCAGCCCACTATGTGTGCCGAGCAGTTTGAGGAACGACCTTCTGTACTCCAATCGCATGATAACCTTAATACCAGTGATCCACATGTGTCCCAGACTGCATCCCTGACGTCAGGCCAGTTTACTTGCCCGCTTCCTTGCTTAGTAAACATTTTCTGTCTTTATGGCACCAACATTATATAAACAAGATGCCAGAGGGGAAAAAATTAACTCAGTATCATTAGCAGTATTACAGCCTTACCCTTTAAGTCGAATTAGAGAGAGAGCTCCAGCCAAGGCACATGGTGTCCCATAACTAGCTGGGCTCATCCCAACGCATCGGCAGGCACAGGCTGCTAATGTGCTGGAGAGCCTCACTCTTCGGTGCCCAGCAATGACACTGAATCTGCAAACGACTGCTCTGCAAGACCCAGCTCTTCTCTTTGAAAAGCGGCTCATGGAGAAGCACCAGTGTGGCAGCAATGCTGCCCGGACCTCCCTCACGCTCACCCACAGGCTGGCAGGGTGAGGATCTTTGCCCAGGGAAGCAGGAGGCTATTGAGCCCCCTGCAATCCCACGTGTGCTCCCCCAGTCACCTTCAGCTCCTCAAAAACTCACTGCTACACCAGAAAAACGGGCACTTTCTCTCCTTCCTCCCATCACTGCCCAATGACAGATTCCCCAATTGTAATAAAGCTGCAAGTTCCTCACAGTGCAGAGGAGTTTGGCCAAATTACATCAAGGTGGGAACATCGTATCTTATTTCACCCTCTCCTTGTCTCTATCATGGGAGCAGAAGATCCTTCTGGCCTCACCCAAAAAACCAGATATTTCCCCAGGCATTTCTGGGACACTGAATTTTCATAACTTTGATAGTTCTCAAGAGGAGCCCTGTACCTGGAGCTTGCATTGAGTCTTACGATCCAGCATAAGGGCAAACAGCTCTGAACTTCGAGCTGGGGCCTACAGTGGGGCCTGTAGGGGATATGCCCTGTATCATGTGGCACTTGTGTCACATCACATGATCTAATCTTCACAGGAGACCAGCTCCTCTCCAGTTTGCACCTGATGGTCACCAGCGTAATTCCAGCAGCACCCAGAGAATGATTATTTCCTCACCACCTTCATGGCCCCAAATCTCCAACATTACAGTAAGAACACACTGGGAAATGGCAAAGAAGTGAGCAAAGCCAGCTGTGGGTCTCTCATCAGGGTAAGCAAGCTTAGACCTTGTGGTTGAAGAGCGATTGCAGCTGCTTCTATTGCAATCAGGAAGGTGTGAGCATATGGGAAGAAATGACTGCTTGTGAGAAAGGTCATCTCTGTTCCCCAGGACAGCTCTTCCATTTCACTCCTTCTCCACAGCACATCCCCTGAAAGCAACCCAAAGTGAGGGCAGCCTGGAGGCAGACCAAAGCAACACTAATTTCACTTCTTCTAAGGCTGGATCTGGTTACAGATCCTTCCTTCCTCTCACCACATGCAAAAGCACTAATACCCCCAAGAGATTTCTCCACTACCTTCTTCTCAGGCTGTTCACTGTCCCAGTCCTGTGGTAGCTCCTCAGGGACTATCTCAGCCAAAAGATAGAAGCAGACTAGCAAACCCTTGGGCCAAGTGGATACTTGGACAGGGAGTGGCAGAGGCTTGAGAATCATTCTGGAGAAATAACTGTATAGAGATACGCAGGTGCTCTCCACACTTTTCTCTGTCTTGTACGTCTATCCCCAGCACCAACACCACAGCCAGGATGGAGGAGTCCTGGTACAAGTCCTGCAGTGGTCATTACTCTGGGAAAGGCAGCAGGTTGTCTCCAACTGGGACTGTCAGGAAGTGTATCCTGAAGCCCCTTTAAAACCCCCAATTTTAGCAGGGAACATATGGGAACAAGATGCTTCAAATTAATTTGTGCTCCATATGTTTTTCAGGTAACCTCCTGCTACGCCAGCTTTCTCCAATGTGACAAGGGGCAAGGCACAAAAAGGACATCTTAAAGACCAACCCCAAGCCATAGAAGACACGTCCACGGAGAAGGTTCTCGGACCTGTGGGTGATTGCTCATAGTGGTGGCACCGAGTCCAAGGTTGTAAAATGTGGTTTGTGGCAACAGCTGTTTATGGTCGAGTCACCTCAGCGTCTGCAAAGCTAGGATGTGTCACCACTGTTATTCCTTTGGTCCCGGATGGCGTCTCCATGGGGACATAAAATAAACAGCAGAAGTAAAGTTAGAGTGTTCTCTGTGCGTCGTGGGTCTTTCTGCCTGGTGTGGACTGACACAGTGAGTAGCTAAAAGCAGAGATTCTTCCAGCACAGGCTGTGTGTAGAGTAATTTAAAGAGCAGGTGTTTCTTGACAGGGAGCGGAGATAATTGAAAAGATTCCAGTTACTTCGCAGTAATGTGCACACTGCTAGCTTGCTCTAAGACAAGCTCTCAGCCTCTTGTCTGAAGCCAAATATTTGTTTCTCTCTCTGAGGGCAAAAGTAATCCATACCACAGCAGCATTATCCTACTGCCTGCAGCACTCTGTTTTATTATACAGGCTGTACAAGAAAGGAACGTATTCTTACCCAAATTAATAGGGTACTTTGAGATGTTGAGAAAAAATCTCAAACTTCTCAATATGAGTGTAGTCTGCCTTGAGCAGAGTTGCTGTAAGCCTGCTGATTTGGGTCCTAGGTCAAGATGATGACCTTTCTTCTACATGTGCAGTGGATTATTTGCTCTCCTCTTTTCATCTTAATTACCTTCCTTGCTTCTGTGGCCGTGATTCAATCAGCAGCTAGTCGTAGAACCAGATCTGGTCTTGAGTGGCTATTTTAAGCTGATGCTGTTTAAATTAATGGCAGTGAGGTCCCTCCAGCATCTATGGTTTGCACGATATACATGTGTCCTGCCCCTGTGCTCGGCTTCATCAGTGCAAAGTACCTTGCTCCCTGCTGGCCTCAGGGCTTGCACCAAGGAGGAGGGCTCAGGAGCTAAAGAGATGCTGGAAGCAATGGGACACACACCTATCTGGGCACAGGTCCCCATCAGCTGGCCTACAATCCCTGCAGCAACACTTGTTTTTATGGGAATAAAAAAACCCCTGGGGGTAAGTGACTGTGTGACCATACGGCTGGATGATCACCATGGCACAGAAGATTTCCAAGTCCCCTTCCAACACATTTTACTAAAGACCAAAATTTCTAAGACACCTAGTCTTCCCGTGGGACACATGTGGCTAGATTTTCCAAAGTACAACCCTAAGAACATGGCACAGCTTGCAAATCTGGTGAAGACATGTTGGTGCCCTTGGATAAACTGTTCTTGCTTGAAAATCTGGCTGGGCAGGTTCTCACAGATGTCACAGAGTTACGTGATGCAGATGTGGAACTGAAGAGGCTGGGAAATAAGATGAGCTTTGGGAGAGGAAGGATACCCACAAGAAATAAGAAACTACCACTGATGTTGAGCTGCCAAAGGGCTGGAGGGCAGAAACCCACCAGGGTCCAGAGCTCTCTGCTGGGTTGACTTGTGCCTTTCAGGCGTTTCTGGGTGACAGGCCCCAGCAGTCACTGTGAAATAGAGTCACGCCATGGCCTGAGAGGAGAACATCTTAGAGATGTATCTCGGAGGGATCAGGAAGCTCCTAACCCTTGCCTTACATCACACCTTGGTGTGCTCCTATCAAGTCTTTGTGTACCTGGATGGAGTTGGGAAAGGGGATGGAACAGCCCAGATTACTCACAGCTGGAAATTGTACACATTCCTTACAACCCGAATGAGAATTTGCCTTTGAGTAACTGTGATTTTTAACAGGATGGTTTCCAGAGGACTCCTGGATCAGGGGGCAGCCATAGATACAGTTTTGCACTGTCTCCCACAGACGCTTTTTAAGCCCACACTAAATGTCTCAGGTTTGGAAGAACAGTGCTCTTTGAAAAAGGAAAAAGGGGACACGAAGCATATATATTCCTCTACTGGATGCTGCAGTTGCATATGCATATGCATATGTCAAGCATTTCTCGGGAATTAATGATCTTTATGTTAGGTAGTCAGATTGTCTGCATTATTTCTTATCAATTCATCAAATGCTAAGATCTCTAGCTGTTCTTCTGACAGGTAAAGAACTGCAAATCATGTTTTTTTAAAATCTGTTATGAAACCCTCCTCCCCCTTTTTTTTTTTTAAAGAAGTTGTGTAAAATTCATTGCGAGCTGGGCTTGTTATGTACACCACATACATTTTGGCAAGTCTTCTGTAAACATAAATAAGGGTTACCATAGGACTCCTAAAAACTTTTTGATCAAAGGTTTTAATTTAAACCCTTAGATTCTTTTGGTTTACCTGATATGATAATACAAACTGCATAAAATAACTGATAGATTCAACAGTGAAAGTGATGGCTTCTAAAAGTTTAGTTCAAGCATTATGCAAGAGGGAAAAATATTTTCATTCATCTGTAATAATGTAAGGGAAGTGTAAGAGCAATCAGAGCAGCTTTTAAAGCACTTATTTCAAGGCCAGAATCAAAAGGAAAAAAAAATAGATCTCTTCCCTTGTGTCATTCTGCTCAACCAGCTCTAACAGTTAAAATTTACTTTCTTTTAAAGGATAATCCTGCCCCTTCCTAGTGCTCTTTCTATTTATTCACAAATCACCCGTTGCACCAAAGCTTCTCAGAATCCACTATCAGGTGACGAAATTAAACAATGCCAGAGCTGTTAAACTACCTTGTCTGCCGCCAGAGTAAGAGTGCTGATTACAATACAATAATAACTGGTTTAATTATCAACCAGCTTTTACAAATGTAGCCCGTACACAAAAATTTGATGGGGTTTAACTGTATGAAAAGTATGAAGGGTGTGGTTATTACCACAGCTCTTCAGGACAAGGAAAGATAGCCTTGTGGAATGCAAACTAGATCTAATTGCGTTAGATTTTGGCTTACTTGAGAGTAAGAAAAAAAAAATGTGGTTTTCAAAGTACTCTCAAAATTTTAGGCAATGTGGAATTATCAGGAATTCATTGCATTCAACCCAAACCAGCATCTCGATCTTTTTCACTTTGAGATTACTTAAAATTATTGTTTAAGAGGAATGGTGTTTTACAAAAAGGGTGTTTTTTATTTTAAAGCAAATACATCTTTTAATAACTATGGCTTCAAATAAGTTTCTCAATGAAAGTACAATAAAATCATAAATACTTTTAGTTTCACTGAATCTGAAATAAAAGTCTCCAAACAATTTCCTCAAAGGTCCATCTTTAAATTAACTTTAACTCCTCAGTGGTGCAACATATTCGTAAAATGTCCAAAAGGTCGTCCCTTGATTCCACAGTCATTAATGCCAGGTAACCCAGTAGCACAAAGTTAGCCTGGATGAGACTTGAATGCACTTGACTGCATTTCTATTGACTTAGCCAGTATACATAACAGAGAATATACCCAGCTTGAACTTTTAACAATTCTGTAGCAGGTGAAGTAGGAAAGACAGTACCTTAAAACTTCTGCATGTAACCTTAACGCCTCCACCCTTTACTAACAATTTTTTAGGTTTATTCAGGATCAATGTCCTGCATTGTGTAGTCACAGCATTTTTGATGTGGTGTCTAGACACCTGAAGTGCTAAATATGCCATGCTAAAACACAGTCTTGGAGTTTTTACAGAAGTTTGACAGAGAATGAGCCATAATTATATTTATCTATCTTATAGGAGCTAGATACCTGTCATTTGTCCTCTTCCTAACATTCCGCTCCACAGGCAATAGCCCATCCATTTCCCTATGCCTATCTAACCAGTTAACATAATTAAGGTAAATCCAAGACAATTGTTTTAAGCTCATGCTTCATCTGAATTCCGCAGCTTCAGGCCTGAAGAACAGCTTTTGTGCCTGCTTTTCTTTTGTTTATGCTGTTGAGATAGTCCAGCAAGTGGGATTACCTCTCACCAAAACCCTCACCTCAGTTACAGAAACAGAAAACCCAGAAGGAACTTCTGCTTCTTGAAACAGCAAAGTAACTGGATGTGTGCTTTTATGGCAAAGCCTCTTTAATTTTACATTCCTGAATTTTACATTCCTGAATGTAAACTCTAGGCAATGAGGATCCCCCATCTAGTTCTTTCACTTGGAAAAGCTCAACCTGTGTTGGACCCCGTGTCATAGGAGCTCCACCATGAGAGCTAAGAGGAAGAGGGAAAGATTGGGTTGGGAAATTAGAAACACACATGGCTTTAGACACACCAGCTACATATACGTTTCTAGATAAAAGAGCTGATGAAGCACTGCTCCCTGATCAAGCAGTGATCAAGCATGCCCGCATATCTTTGCATCACACCCTGCAGTATGCAGCATACAGCCAGCATATTTGTACTGATGGGCTACTCCCACTACTGCAGGTGCTTTCAGCGCATGCAGAATGGTGCCTGTCTCTCAGGGCAAGCCCAGAGGAAGCTCAGACAGGTGCCATGCCGTATGGGAACACCGGTTCAGATTCAGTTGTCTGAATGCTGTTTTCTAATCTCATTTTACACATAGAGGTGGGATACAGGCACAGAGACACGTGGAGGAGATCCAAGACCTACAGAAGAGCAACTAGTGACCAAATGGGACACTCTAAGGCACGTCAAATGGCACCAGACACCTCTGTTCAAACATCTGACTTCTACCCTGGATGCTCACTGGGCATGACTCGCTCATTACCTTTTAGCCTCAGGGCAGATGATCGTTCCCCGGCCCTTTCTGTTTAGCAGTGGGGTCCACTTGTGCAGAAGTGACTGGACATTGCTGCTTCCTGATCAGCTTCATGCTTACTGCCATACAGTGACTTGCAAATAGGAGCCTGCTGTGTGTTTTGTGCTGCATGGTGACTTACACCAGTAAGAAATAGGTGACAGCTCCTCTCCCTCTGCCTCCTCTCATTTTGCACCAGTGTAGCCAAAGTGTGGCAGAACTGAATCCATTTCTTTTTTATTTTAACTTTAGCTCCTCGCTCGTTAGAGTTTTATTGCAACCCAAAGTGTTTTGCCCAGCCATGGCCTAGTTCATACTGTTCCTGGGGAGAGCAGGACAAAGTTTAACAGCTTCTCACAAAGTCTTCTAACTGCATCACGCAAAATTTCTGCTTACACATCCTGGCTGTGATGAGCCCTTCCTTTCTCAGCATGTGATGCATGTTCGCCAAGGGCCAGCATACTTTCTTGCCCTTGAGAGTGACAAAAACATGAGGTCTCAATTTCATTTTCATAAAGCGAGTAAGGAGATCCCACTTATTGCAGGAAGACTTGGGCAGCACAGCAAACTCCAGGAATAGTGGCAAAGACATGCCAGTGTTTTGATATGCATAAAACTTTAGGCAATGTTGTCTTAGACGAGGTAGACCATTTCTGCCTGTGCTGAAGATAGGTAAGACAGGAGGACAGTGCACAGTGTGCTTGGTAGTGCCCTCGAAGACATCAAGGTTCATTCGATGTTCATTCAGATTCACTTCTCCTAGCTCTGCCTCTTGACTGGCTGCTGTCTCTTGACTCTGATTAGCATTGGTCTGATAAGGTCAGTCTACCAGCTATTATCTTCGCAAATGGACAGCCAGAGAAGTCGTATCAGAAGTGGCTTCCAGACATACTACATTATATCCGGCTACTGCTATTTTCTGGCCAGGACTGACCACGCTTAGAGCAATCCAGGCAGTTGTGGATAACCTATTTCCACCATAGAGGATAAGGCATAGATCTGTGTTTCAGCAGCCTCTTTTTCCACCTGCTTTTCAGCCATAAAGATCCTCCAGAGAAGTCCTTCCCTTCACACCAGGGAAGAGGACTTCACAAACAGTAGCATTCCCAGGCAGCTGCAGCCCAACCTTAGTTTCTTAGGGAATGGCATTGCCTATTATTTGTTCAGACAGTTTGTTCTCAACTTTTATTGCTCTGCTTTATATGGTAGGCAAGGCCAGAGCCTTCGTAAAGCGAGAACAATGACAGCAAGGTTTCTCTCCAAAGAACAAGTGTGATGGAGCAGATGGATCAGGCCACTTATTTTAAACACGGAAGAACCAATAACATTGCAGGGGAAGGGGCAATGTCAGTACTTTTAAATGCTTCTTTTATGATTTTTTCCCAAACTTTTAATACAATTGTAAGCAGCATTGTTTGATGATAAATAATTGATCTTCAGTCTCCTCAGTGTATTAGTGTGAGTCTGTTTTCTCAAAATTTAAGAATACACAAACCAGGTTGAATTAAAAGTGAAAATGCAAGCAATGGCTTTCTGTTAAGATTCATGCACTGAAAGAGATGCTCAATTTTAATTCATTTAACCCAATTCTACTTTCACAACTCCCCCATCAGGTAACTAAAAAAGAAAATTTCTTTTGTTCTTGAGTAAACTGGTCTGTTCCAAGGAAACAAGTTTACAGATTAAATCCAAAGGCTGATCTGAAAGAAGCACATCCTCACATAGAATTTGCACCAGCATCATATTAAGGCTTCTGTATATAAGCCACAAAGACCTCTGCACGGTAGGCAAGTTCTGAGAGGCCAAAGCTAATTCCCCGCTACCCTGAGAACTGTATTAGATGTCAGGGAAGCATCTGAGGGAGCAAGGCAAGTTTCTGTTCCCTGTTTCTTACCTAGCACCATGATAAAGTGGCATAGAAATATCCAGTTCTAGTAAGATGCTTTATTATTTTATGGAGAGAGTATTACTAACAATTATTTATTACATTCTCTGTTTATGGTAACAACTAATCCCAATTTACAAACTACCTAAAGGTTTCTAATATAAAATGTCGTGGTGACAGAGATAAGACATAAAATACAGTGAAGGCATATAAGGTGCAATGGCACACTAGTTTAACATATAGATGAAGCACTTAGGGATGTGGTTTAGCAGGCATGGTGATGAGGGGTTTACAGGTGGACTCAATGATCTTAAAGGTCTTCTCCAACCATTATGATTCTATCATTTTATGATTCTGTGATTTTCATTTCTGAGGGGAGGAAATTTCAGAAACAACAGTATCTATAGCATCAAATATAAACCCTTTTCTAAGAAATATTAGCTATGCCATTCTCAAGAACAGCCCTTCAATAGCAAAGGTTTTTTATTATTATTTTTTATTAATAAAAAAGCAAGAGTTTTGTATCACAGCCTCTCTAACTAATCTTCAAATAAAATGGTCAATGCTTCCAGGACTTTCTTGTCTGAATTGCCAATCTCTGAATAACAGCCACCAAGTTCATGTGCGAAGGTTTTAGCTGCTGTGAAACTTCCCAAATCTTGTGTAAGAAAAAGCTGCAGGAACAGGCTTGTAATATTGTTCTCCCATATTTTTATGCATTCAGGATGACATGCTGTACCTGGCAAGCATTCAGAATTTGACTTCAGCTACGAAACTTCAATAATAAGCTCGCAGCAATGAGGTGACTTAAGGACAGAGCAACACCATGTACTTTCACTCCAAGGTACGACCCACAGCCTGGCTGCCATGGTCCTACTCAAGGGGAAGGAGCAGGGTTGAGACTCACACCTCTGTCCCCCAGGTACAAGTGGAAAACGTGCCTCTACTGCAACCTCAGACATCACCCTAGCTGAGTGCATCGATCAGCATAAAACACATTCAGGTGGATTTGTAAGGGTCAGACCACAACATTTACATGTTCAAAGCAAGTAAGTCACATCCCTCTGCGTTGACACTATACCTCACAGCAGCAGAGAAATGAGGTCTGTATTATAACAGATGTCAAACCAGTATCCTCTTTCATTTTTCCTCTTGGAGGTCAGACCTTCAGAGGTTAGAAATACTTTATTCCACATAAGTAGAGCTGGCTTATTTCAATAAGGAAGCTATGGGAGCTCACCTTTGCGGCATCTCCCCACAGTGGCACAGCCTAAGGGTTTATAAGGTAAAATTCCTCCTGCTGCTGAGTGCCTGTGTGACTACAGAGCAGCACTTAGTTCACTGATCATCATTCGTGTGCTGTAGCTCAGTCATAACTTTCACTTCATAAGCGAAGGGCCAGGAAAGGCAATGATCTCCAGCTATTTTGTGCCGTGGTGGCAGCTCAAGGCAGCCAGCTCAGCTTGCCACAGGGCAGGTTAATGGCTGTTTCACATTACAGCAAGGCAGACATGCTTGGATCACGCTAGGCAAAGCCAGCATAGCACCAGAAGGGGGAAAGATACTCACAGGGAAATTCAGGTGCTGTGTATATTCCTTCTGCTTAAGTTCTTCTGCTCCATTGGGTTTTTGCCATGGTACAAGCCCTGCCTAGAAAAAAAAAAAAAAAACCCTAAAACAATAATTTTAAAACTGCTTGTGGTAGTGAGGAATGTCAAAGATTATGAAATTTGCCATAAAAGAATTTCCCTAAGAAAGAGCTCAGATACCGCAGTGATGGGTGAGAGTATGAAGATTTGCTAGCCTCTTAAAAATGTGAACCGGGCTTTCTTGAGGCAATTGGTATGAAAGCATCAAAGCCCAGTGTTATCCTCTTCTGTCCAGACACTAAAAATGAAAGTCTAAGTCATTTCATAGTGTAGATGTCAACAATCAATTCAGCTAAACCAGTCCCAACATAACCATGAGTACAAAGGCCAAATCATGTTCAGCCCTGTTTCTGCAATGTTTGAACACTGTTTTGCAAACAGGGAACTGCCAGTACTGTGCAGTTCAATTAATAGCATGTTTACTACTCTGCCCACGATCTACTTCTTTTTATAGTCTTAAGATTCCCTGGCCAGATTCTGTAATAGCATACGTTATGGCAATATATTTGTGTGGCTAGAAGTTCTTATTGGTTTCCCCTGGCAAAAAGCTTTCCAGTATATACCAGGAAATACTCTCTAATCAAAGATGCTTCTACAAGCACTGTTATCTTTTCATCTGCAATAGGCAAAGAAGAAGAAAACTGGGTCAGACCAAAGATCCACCTAGATCAGTATCCCATTTCTGAGAACGGGCAGTACCTAACAGTAAGGGAGAGAAAATGGGATGCAGACCCCTGTTAGTTTTGAAAAGTTACACTTTTAAAACAGACTTTCAAAACACATTTCAAGTTGCTTCTCGGC
Source organism: Tinamus guttatus (assembly GCF_000705375.1). The sequence continues at coordinate 21,097 of NW_010585521.1, read as the reverse complement.
AAGTGTTAAAATTATTATAGACACACACACAAAAAAAGTTTATGATTTCTAGGATAATCAAAACTAAACTGAATGGGACATATAGACATGTGTAGGAATTTTGTAGGAGAGACAGCAGCATGTCTTCCTAAATGAGAGAGAAAAATTTAGAGCTCTGGAAACTTCATTCCCCCCTCAAAATGTAAACAAACAAACAACTAGTCAGGAAATTAACAAAGATTAGCTGGCGATAACTAACTGGAACACACACAGGTACCACACATCATGGAGGTACTTTTGCAAACATGAGCAAGCTTTATTTGTGGCAGCCAGCTTGTGCTGGTGCCTACGAGGCAGGGAGTTTACCTCCAGGCTTTGGTGAGCTAATGAAGGAGTTCCCTCCCTGTAACACTGCCAAGAAGAAAGTAAAGGAGAGAGTGGGAAAGCAGGGATAAGGCGGGTGGAGGAAGACTCTTTAGAAGATCTGCGTGAGGAACTTGTGTCGTAAAGCCAAAGGAAATGCTTCGCTATTCCAGGGGAAGCCCAGCCAGAAAGCTCAGTGCCACTGGATCCAGGGAAACCTCCCTCGGCTCCCAGGGGCTTCTCCTGTCCTGTATTTACACCCTGTACTGTCTATGAAAGCACAGAAGCGGTGGCCCTTCGTAAAGCCACCACTGGCCCCCATGCAGCTCACCTGGGGAGGCGGACAGCACCACTTGGGTGCTGAACAGGAGACCAGGTGGTCCCTGGTATCTCTTTTATGGTCCTGTCCCCTAGAAGAGAAAAGCATCTTTGAGCCCTTGCTCACTATCAGTGTGCCTGCTGAGAGCCTTCCCTGGGCCTGCACCATTAGCTCCCGTCCCTGAAATGCCTCCTTATGTTTGAAAGAGCATATTTGGCTTGGCGCAGCAAAAGTTCTCCATCTTATTTAAACAGTGCATTAAAATCTTCCTGCCTGGGGGAAGCCAAATGCCAAGCAGGCACTGAAGGAAAGGAAACAAATGCTTATTTGTTCTTCACATGGGGGCTAGGTTTTCACCTCCGTTCGCATTACGGGAACGTCGCCACACTGAAGGCGCCAGCACAAGGGACAGTCATGCTCCAAGAGGGACATTCCCCACCCCTAGAAGTCTATCGTACATAAGTTGTTGTGATATAGAAGATCCTTGCAAGAAAGATGTGAGGGGAAACCATAAATGACTGCTGTCAAACAGGCACAACAAAGAGAAAAGGAAGATAACTCCCCTTTATTCCTAAATGGTGCCATCATTATAGAGTGTGTGTCCAAAGCAGAACCAGACAGGAAAGGAAAGAACAAACGCTACAGCTGAAGAAATTAACTTCTTTAATTTCCCAAATGGTAGCACAAACAAGCTGTGACACTTTGTCTCCAGGATTTGTTTGTATTTTCTATACGGAATGAACACAGTGTTGAACATCCACAGTGCTGTGCATCCACATCAGGCCTTGCCACAACTCTATGGAGTTCAGAGGCCTCAGAAATTGTCTTGCAAACTAGAGCTTTAGAGTGATCCTGTCTTCATTCCTCCTAAATATTCTTTGAAAACAATGAGGAAAAAAAAATCTATGGTTTGTCTTGTCTGTTGCTTTTTTGGTATTTCTTAAGAAGTATCTGGAGGGTGGGGTTTTCTTTGTTGTTGTTTTGTCTTATTTTGTTTTTTATTTTTTTTTCCAGTATGGATGAATTGGAGTAATGTGAGTCTTTCTCCACAGGATTGGAGCTGGCTTCCACAGTGCTCCACCACAATGAGGATTATGACTCATGAGGCAAAGTTACAGCACTGTCCAGCTCCAGAGGTTCCAGAATGACAGTCGGGAGAAAGTATCTCAAGAATGAAAAAGCAAGCATGCCTGTGAATGGGACAACTGCATGCTACACAAATACCATTTCTAAATAAACACAGGCCTCTGGATACAAAAATCCATTTACCTATATAGGCAAACATCAGACACAAAATTTAGACAAGCACCCAAAACCTCCTAGATTTCTCCTGCAACAAATGCAAACCCTCTTGTAGAAAGTGAGCACACTGCTGTTGGGGTGGAAAGGGAAGCAGCAAAAAAAGCTGCTGGTGATTGTAGGAGGTTCTGTAACTTCTGATTTATTTCATGTATGTAATTTTTGTCGCAGCAGTGCCTGGGGGGCTATGATGAAATCAGGGTCCCTCCATGCTACAAGCTGCATTAACACACAGACAGAGAAGGTTCTTGGCCCAGGGAATCTTGAGGTCTCAACCAGAAACAGACAAGAGAAGTGGAAATTATGCAGGAAGGAAAATGCAATGTCAGTAGGCCAAGGCAGAACAAGGGTTGCCTTGGGGTCTTCAAGGGCTAGTGAGGGTTAGGGAAGAGACTGATGTGTTTGCCCTTCTGAGCAAAAGGAATGGAAAAGAACATTCTTCTTGACAAGGAAACATCCTTGCAGCTCTGAGGCTGGGATGCTTTGGGGCAGTTGGCCAACAAAGTTACAACCTGGCTTCATTCCCTGGTGGTAACCTCTGGGAGTCTCCTCCAGCCTGAACACCCTGCAGCCTCACACCAACATGACCCAGGACCGCATCCGCTCCAAAGCAGAGGATCCCTTGGAAGGCATCCAAGCCACCTGAAAAGTCACTTTCACCCAGCAGCTTCTGCCAGGCTTGAACACAATTTAGGGCTTGGAAAACACAGCTTTACTTGTCTTAATTAAAACCAAAGCCCTCCACCCAGACTTCTCTCTCTGTCAGTTTCTCTCTCTCTCCTTCCCCAACCATCTGACGCATTTTAGCAGACATGTCATCAGACTCCAGTTCAAGGGAGGGGAACGTCCATCTAATGCAGCGTCTTGCTGCATCAATATCCCACCCTTCTCTGGGGAAACGGAGATGACGGACTTGGCAAGCGTACGAGGGACTTCAGTGTAATTGATGGCATACATGTATATGTGCGTTACGGAGAGAAAAGAAAGAGCGCGTAAACACAGATATCCCCACGCAACCTCCACGTCTGTGTATCATTCCAGGATCAGGCGACCGCTTCCCCAGCACCAACTGGTACTGATCTAAAAGGCTGACGCTGGTACGAGATAACGTGCTCCTCACTGATAACATCACAGGCCAGGGCCAATTATCTAAATGAAAGCCAACGTGTGAATCCTTAACAACGCCGTAAGTCGTACTGCTCATATAATAAACCTAAACATGTTGGCTGAGAATTTTAAAATTTGGAACGTGAGCATTTGTTTCTCCAGCATAAATTCATACTGCTTCACGTCTGTGTGAATCTTGCAAACTCTCTTTCCTACCAGCTGGCTTTCAGTTTCAGGAGAGCCTTGATAACAGTCAGAGACATTCAGGATGTGTGAAGATGGTGCTTGGGGCTCAACCCCTGATGGAAATCTAAGCATATCTTGAAGTAGAAATATAAAAATTCAAATTTATTTGGTCTTCTCACCAGGGAGCTCATAGGTGCTCGGTCTTTTTTCAAAAGTCCAGTTGTTTATTTAGTTTTCAAAGCGTGGCTTTAGGATCTGTTCTTAGACTCTGCTTTTGAAAATGCATCTTGCCAAGCTAACTGCATGTAACAAAACATGTATTTTGTCATTAATTTGTGAATTTAATTTCAAAACAACACTGTTTTCTTTTAAGGCATGGGAAATGACAATATTTAAGCTACCCATTAATTATCAGAGAAGTCATCAGCAAAGATGATAATTAATCATTATAATAAATAATCCGAAGGCATGCATGTCTAATTAAGCGTATATGCCTAACAGTTCCAGGGGATGACCCATATGTGTAACTTGCAATTCAAGCAGAGCTTTAAGTGTTGGGGAAGCACAACCTGTGGGTTCAAATGGGGCTAAACCCTTGACAGGGTGGAACTGACCCCATCCCAGAGATTCAGTGGAATAGCTGCCACCTTCAAAAGAATTCCAGGCTGACATTTTGAAATTAACAAAAACTGCAGGTATTTACACAGCTAAGTTTATCATGGGATAAAATGGCACAGCTTGCTGTAAGTAATGCACTGCTGCCTGCTTCACTTAATTTGTTTTAAACTGTCACTACATTGACACAAATCAAACTGCAAGTCAAACAGTTCACAGCAGACATTTTATATTATGCATGGGGGAAATCTGCTAGTTTTGGTGGGAGTCGGACTGAATGTGAAGTTGGGCATGGCAGGTTGAGAGTCAGCACAAACCTCTGGTGAGGTTACTGGAAATTCTTTTCTTGCTTGTGATTACTGGTGTTAAATGTGTCATTTCTCACCACCGTCACAAGTCTTTGCCTATACTGTCTAGCTGGCAGGTATTTTGGGACAAGGAGAATCTCTCTGTATGCTGGAATGCCACCTAGCATCACTGAGCCCCACGTTCAGCTGACGTTGCAATCACAACACACTTTATATCTTATTTCCTTTTCTCCACTTTTGTGACGGCAGCTCATAAAACCGTTCCTGGTCCAGGAATCCCTTTGGATCAAAAGGCCTCAAATAATCGACTGAACTGGAAAACATTTTGAAGATTGTCCACTATTAGGCTTAATCAGCTATCAAAACACCGCGCAATAACTAATGCAGAGAAGACAATGCATCACTACCTATGGGAAAAGCACGTGGCCTTTCACCAAGCATAAAGGACAGCTGGGTGACTGTGAAAGCCAAGAACAGGCAGCCTAGCAAACCCTCTGCATTGGCACAAGGCATGTAACTGCACACATTCAGCAAGGCCATGCTGCTTGTTACATAGCTCTGCTGAGTGCTTTGCGCACCAAAACACCCAATGCTGTCTTCCTATCCACTTTCCAAACGAAAACTGATTGCAGACTCATGGATGCATCATGTGTGTGCTTTCAGATCTCCTGTACGGACACTCTGCTAGCAAGGTCACGTCTCTGCTGTGCTGTGGGGGATTTGGGAAAGATGTGCACACTGGACCTGGTACATTTCAGCCTGGGACACCCAAGAGTAAAGTAGGCTCAGACTCAGTAATGCTACGCAGTGCACTGCACCTCAAGTCGAGTACACAGCTCAGCCCCAGGGGCTACCAGGCTACCGCAGAGCAGTCCTGTGCACAGGCTGACAAATGCTCCGGAGAGCCTGAGGCTTCTTCTTTTTACCTCTTTAAACTACCATTTGTAGCAGCATCCAGAAATGAGGAAAGATAGGTGAAGGAAGGCCGTGTTTGCCAATTCAAAAGACAGACAACCTACTACACAACCACAGGCATTTTTAGGGAGATCTCCAGCATGAGAGGCTGTGATGTTGGCAGTGTGGATTAATGCTGATGTGCAGCAGCCTGAGGCTTGCAAGGTGACCATCATTTTAGTTCGAACCAAAGCTCCCTAGAGAACTAGCCATTGAAGCCTACAGTTGTTTCTTTTTATTTTCCTTAGCAGGTAAATTTGATAGCCATGACAGAGCGGCAAGAGTTTGCTTCATGGTAGCCAAAGTGTCTGCTTCATTGGTCAAGAATGAGGGACTTGCTGGGAGGCCTGGCAAGCAAGGCTCCCAGTGTGAAACCAAAGTCTGTGGAACGCAGAGGATGAAGGATGAAGGTGAATTCAGATAAACCAAATCCAAAAGGAGAAGGACATCAAAAAATCGGGTCAAGAGACTCCTTTGAAATTCTCAACAAACCTTTTACCTGGGGTTGGAAACACACTTCAACTTGGCATGTCTGGAACTAAAGCCACCCCTGCTTTAGCAGCAGATCTGATACTCTACCTCTGACTATCTAAGACATATCTTACTAACGGAAGAACTAGATACACCCATGGCAGAAGAACTCACCGAGCTCGCTTTAAGGGCATCATAAAACAGAGGTGCCCTGTGCCTGGTGTTATGGCGCTAGCCTGGCTGTGAGTGCAATCCCTTCCAGCTTTCCTTATTTCACTGCCCTGCACCACTTCTCTCACGATAAGAGGCGGGGGAGGAATGAATAGGTACAGTCATTATCTGAAGTCCAGATATCAGTAGATGCTGCAGTGTTACTGCAAAGCCAGCAGCACAATTAAGCAGAAATGACACCTGTAACTAAACGCCATGATGACAACAAATATGCCATTGCGAAAACGCAGTTCAGGTGCCAGGCACATAATGACACACGTGCACCAGTCTGGCAGCAGTGGTGATAAGATAGCACCAACAATAAGTTAACTGTGTCTCCACGAACTGTTAAGGGCTCCTGAAGAAGAAACAGGGTTCCTCGACCTCTGGTACTCCAGATGTCTCTGGGATTATGAGAATTGTCTTTTCTGGCCTTTAAACCTCAGAGTGACCCGACAAAACTGCAGTGTGCAGCAGTTGTAATTGTAAAGCTTCAGAACTTTCTGTGTGAGAAAAACACCCCCATTAACCAAAAAAATCATCATCGTATTAAGTCAATAAGCATGTGGCTGACATTGAGTGTCCTCATGGGTCTTCCTAAGCAAGTCGTCTTAAGCCCTTACCTAAGTGACCTGTGGTTTGCTGAGCTCAGTAGCACATCAAAGCAACAGGATTGCCTGATGCCCTGAGAAGAGTTGTAGCTGGATTTGAGAATCTTAACCACAAAAGCTAAGTAGGCTCAGCAGAGACCTGTCATTGCAGACACATCGATTATTTCATGGGCTTCCTTTCGGACACCATGTTGGATGGACCAATATAACAGCAGAATAAAAATGGAGGCAAAAGCTAAAATAGGAGGGGAAAACAAAACAAAACAAAAGGACAAGAGAGAGATGAAAGAGAAAGAGAAACAATTAGGAAACACTCAGAAGGAGCCAAAGAAGGGTGTTGGCTGAGGAAAAGAAAACAGCTGAAGGAAGTGTATATGGTGCTGTGTCAGGAGGGAAAAAAAAAATACATGCAGATAGGCAGGTCCTGGCTGCTTCAGGAAATGATAAAATGATAAAGAGAGATCTGAGTTCAGCTTCTTCCAGAAAAGAAGCAAGTCCATTGACCTCTTAAGGTAAATTTAATAAGAGACTCAGCTGCGTCATTATCCTTAAAAGCAATTGTGAAGATGCCCAAAAATCCATAAAAATCTGTTCCCCAATTTCCCTATCCGTAAAGAAAGGGGTTGGACAGAATGGGCAGAAGTTTTTTTTTTTTTTTTTTTTTTTTTCATCCCAGAGGCAACTTTGAAAATAAGATATTTAGCTGCCTTTAGGTAGAAGAGAGCGCAACAATAGGGTATACCTCAGCAATCCCAGGTGAAAACTGCTTAAATGTATATCACCAAACTGAAGTACATTTGTAGACATTAAAATGGTCAGAAAAATCTTATATTTGCTAAAAGACTCCTGTTATCCTAGACACTATATTCTTCCACAGTTAATATCTGAATGGCGACTTTCAGTTCTCGTGAAACCAAAACATCCACAAAGTTTATTGAAGAATAGCTTCAGCCTCTATCCAAAAAAATTATCAGAAAACAGCAATAATATCAACAAGTCAAACAAATAAAAACTAATCTCAGGGTAAAATATGTTATTATTTTCCAGCAGAACATATTTATGATTATTCCTCTCCTGTTTCTAATTTGGTTTGTTTTGTGTTTAGCAGGTTCTTTATTCAAAGCTGGTTTGTTTCTCACCATTTCCGGGCTATGCTGTGAAAATACAAGGACGGAAAGAATAAGGAACAGAAGATGATTAGATAAGGCCTCTGTCCATGATGGGATCACAGGACATCAGGACATCAGGCTCCAGCCGAGTACAGGCCCAAGGCCAGTGGCCAGACTAGAGGCTGAGAATGAAACACACCCTGTAATGCCAGCCCAAACTAGCCATTTTTTTCAGGTGAGAAAAGCAGATATTATACGTTTGTGATTTTCTTTCCTGACCTCCTCTTCAGAGATGGCCGTCTCCCCTTTTGATTGCCATCCAAACATAGGTCCTTAAAATCCACGTAGCCCAGAGCAAGCAGATGTAAATCTCTGCCTCTTGAGTCTGCAAGGCCAACACCTCAGTAGGATTCAGGATAGCAGCAAGTTTATTGCATGCATTGCTGTTGGAGGTAAATTTGCCATCAATACTCATTGTGAGGTCCAAGATAATCTTACCACAAGCATTAGCTGTGATCTAAAATTTCACATCCTGGCACTGTCACTGCGAAAGATGACTTTGCTTCCTTAAGTCCAAGATGAAGGACGTGAATCAAATAGCACCAAAAAAACCCACAACAACAACAAAAAACCCACCTCCCACCACTGCATTGTAAGGTACTATTTCTACTCTACAAATAAATACAGGACTAAACTGCCCTGTTGATTTTGTAGGTTTATAGGAGAGGAAACATGTAGAATAAGCCTCATTAGTTTTGATATGTATAGTAAACTTTCACTGAGATTTTCTTGAGAAATTAATTGTTCTCAAAGTCCATTTTTTATAACTTATTCTTTAGAGTTGCTATTAAAGTTCAGACTGAATTTAGAGACCTATGCCTATCAGTACGAGACGGACAGTTTTGCCCAGTATGATCTCAAATATTGTAACCCTTTCCCTGCAATAATATGACAGAACCATGAAATATACAAGATTTATGATGAGAGTCCAGTGCAAAATTGCCTAAAATTTCAGAGTGTTCAAAACAAATGCCTAAAATAAATGGTCAAAAACTAAAGCTCAGATCCAAAGCTTGGTTCAAGACCCAGACACCCCTGAAATCCTACAGCTTTTCAAGGTGTATGTTTTGTCCTGTAACACTGTCAGTTTTTAAACATGACCTTAGCATCTACCCAGGCCTGCAGTTTAAAATGCAGACTGCCCATCATCCATCAAAGGACATTCACAGCCTAGCAGGTCCTAAAGAAGACAAGACGCAACTCCTAACTCAGTATGAACAAGACAGTTAATCTAAGCCTTGCAGATATTTTTGTTTTGTTAATCTTGTGGGCTCCTAAGAAGAAAAAAAACCAGGAAACTGCAGTTGTCTGTATATAAAGAGTTTAAAATCAGAGCTGTTCTGCTGGGTTCTTGTGTTACATTCTTTTGTGCTACATAGATTTTCCACTAGGACATTTTGTTCCCCAGGCATCATTACTTAGTCTATTACACACAAACACACACACACACAAATACACGCCTCCCTCTAGTTGCAAAACCTCAGCCGGGCTGCTAAATTAGCTCTCTTCCAGATGAGTTTGACATAATCTTATTTACTTTCATACTGCATATGCCAGTATGCAAATACATTACTCAGCACTATCAACTGTGCACTTTCACCACACTATTAGTCTTTGTTTTTTTAATGATGGTTCGCTAGATATCAGGCAGGAATATTTCTATGCCAAATGCCTGAACATTCATATCTAGCAGGTGAAAGTTGGTGACATTAGGAACATTCGTCTGTCTGCTAAACAGTAAAGGGGGCAAATACTCCATTCCATAATGGCCTCTCAGCATCGTATTCCTACTCATATGAAAATGCAATGTTGTGTTTTGATTTTATGAGGAAAATCCTGATCACTTTCTCCAGTTCTCCAGGGTGCAGGGTGCCATGGTGGTGAAACCTTCCAGAGGAGCAGCAGAAGCAGATTAGGAGCCCAGTGCCCACACATGATCCAGGGAAATGTTTTGTCCATGGCAGTGAAGTCAGTCTCGACAGCTTTGCCTCCCACTCACAGGCAGCAATGAAAAACGCAGACGTCAGTGATGAGGCGAAACCCGTCCCGGGCACTCATCATGAGACAGAGCTCATGGCCTGGGGGACATCAGGGGGGCTGCACCACTGGAACCAGGGGCTTATGACCAAATTTCCTGACCACCTGAGCAGGTCAGACTGAAATAAACACCTAGTCAGAAACAAACTAAATGCAAAGAGAAGCCAAGTCCTCCCTCTAACACAAGGCAAAAGGCCTTGTGGTCGCTATGTTGGTCCAGTTTGATGCTAAAGAAATCACCAAACTAGCGCAAATGCTAATGCTGGAGAAACCTGGCCAAAGCAGACTTTCTACAGTCTTGTTTTGTATCTGCAAGACACGTATCATAAAGCTCGTTTTGATCTTCCATAGATTTTCATGGTGCAAAATGGCACTTAAATCTACTCTTTGTATTTGATCCCAATGCAGTTAAAAACACAAATAGGAGAAAAAAAAAAAAAAGCAACAATTGAATAAGACATTTCCAGGCTGAAAAACAAAGGCACAGCAAGCAAGCAAACACAAGGAAGTGAGAAGTAGAACTTAAATGTCAGGGAGCTGGCTTCTACAACTTCCCCTTCCTACCACCCTGGTGGGTCTGGACATGATTACCATTTTGCTGGGTTGCCCATCTTCTTGCAGATGACAATGTATGACCATGAATTAGTGTCTGCTAGGGAGAATCAAGACCCCAAGGAGAAAATCTTTGAACAAAGTGTGAGTTGTCCACAGGCTGCTTGGTCAGGCCTCTCTAAGTCCCAGATCAAGGTAGCTCTCTGGCTGCTTGAATGAAGGAAGGAAGACTATTGCCCTTATTGCTTTTGCTAATGCCACAATACGGAATCAGTAGTTTACAGTTTACAAAAGGCTCCTTACATAGCGTGAAATAGCACTTCAGCTACCCAATAAATAAAGTAACCTTGACTTCAGCATGGCTTACTACACCAAGCTATTGTGGTAGAGGTAAAACACAAGACGTTTCTCCTGAAAATAGTTTTCCTATTATTTTTAATTGTTAGCAAGGTTAAAACTAAACTTGTATTTCTGGTGTATTTCCTCTTTGGCTGAAAAGGTTTTTCTATTTGTTTCTGTAGGTTCATCTTCTTTCTCTTTGTTTCATGTCTGACTACATTTAGCATGGAAGTTTCCCACATACTGCCATGCCAAGGAAAAGTATTACTTTCTTTTATCCTTAGACAATCCAAACTTGAACTTAACAACTGAAACTTGGCATGCTGATCTGTTCTCAATAAAGGCTACACTTGCTTTGCCAGAGAAGAATATTTAACCAGGGTTGAACTATCTGTTTGTGAAAATTTTCCTTCTGACACTATAGAGTGTGTTTTTCATCAAGTTAGGATTAAGTCTTGATCTTGCAAACACTTATATGAATGACTAATGAATGGTGCTTAAGGGCAAAATGCATATGCAAATGCATAAAGTCTTACTCTATACTACCAAGTTAGCTAATCTGGCTAAAAATAACAACTCAATGGAAAAGCAATTAGAAAAAGTTGAAGTATAGCTGTAGTGACCCCAAAAACTATAGTACATACAGAAACTGCAGAGAAGTGGTGATAGTTTTGCCTAAGACAGCAAATGTAAAAACAAAGATTTTAGGTATCTTATGTTAAGAGTACTGGGAGTACATATACATATACACATCAGAGGTTTTTTTCTTTTTTCTTCCATCTATTATTACATATATACATATATTTAAAAACAAAAATTTGAAGAGTTAAAAGGAGGGATCATCTGTTTGGTGAATTGCATTGTAATGGACCAGAAATTCCAACTCAGCTATAGCAATTTCAAAAGGACACTGGCAAGGCATTTAAATTACCAAGTTGTTTTTTTTCAAAGCTTTTAATTAGATACAGTACTGAACAAACAAACAAACAAACAAAAAGGACACTGCTCAAAACAGGCTTCCACTTTGAGGAAGCAAAAGAAAATTCTAGCTTTTAGAGTCTTCTCTGTGAAGGAAAAGTCATTAACCCGGGATTTTTGATCCTACTCATGAATTGCAGCTCCCGCCTGCTTCCAGCCCCGGGATTGGCAGGAAGTGCTTTCCTAAAGGCAGTAGTCAAATGATACCTGTGAGCTGTGTTACTAAATTACAGCTCCTCATCTGGTTGGGAGGCACCTGCATGGCAATGCTTCCATTTCAAGAGGAGGAACCGCTAGCGTATGCACACCATAGGAGGTCACATTGTGAAGCAGCAGTAAAGCTGAGCTCAAACTCAGAACCTGATCATCTTCTCACCAGATCATTTATCAACTTCAGCTCTGAAGTTTCCTGTTTCAGGAAGATTTGGCGATCAAACGATCCCCTGAAGTGAACCAGACTCTAACAACATCTACAGGCCGAGATCCAGAAATTGTATTGTAAGGATCACTCAAGCTTCTTTGAAATTTAAACTGTAATTTATTTCACATTCATCACTCAGGGCTCAGTAAAAGTTATGAGATTATTGTGGGGGAGCTTCCATCAAAGCAATGAGTTTGGTCTACATAGTCCCCTGAACATAACCATCTCACACTCACTCTTGCTTTGGTTATCTCACTGAAAAGATAGGTGTGGAAATGAAACACAAAGAACTACAGCAAGCCATCAATTTCATATACATTGCCCTTCCACAGGGGACTACTAGAGGACAGGGATATGGTTGGGAGAACCAGGGTACCTGTAAGATGCAGGAGCAGAAGAGTAATTGCTCTTCTCCTGTTCTTCACTGGGTAGACTTCTACAAAAAAAAAAAAAAATCAGTAAGATTAAAGTAAGTGTCAACCAGCATGACCACATTCTACTATTAATAAGTGGAGCACGACTGATCTCTGATTATCTCTGCCAAAGAGCTGCCAGGCAGAAAAATCCCTTCTGATGTCTTCCTTCACCAAGTTCCTGTGTTTCCCTGCAGAGCTCCAAGAGAAAATACAGAATAACAGTGTGAGATATGACATTGATAAGACCTTCCTAGCCAGAATGAGCATGAGTGAAGAAAGAAGCAGGATATTCTTTGCAACTCTATTTTTTTTATCCTTTCCTTGCTGGTGTTGGAAGGCAGCATCTGAGTAAGTTTGCTCTCCCCAAAACAGCTCACTCCTGGAGTGAAGTCATAGGTCTGTGCTTGCTCCATCTGTCTATTGACACGAAGATGACGGTGACTCATGAGTTCAACACCGTGACTTAACTGCTGCATGGTATGCTGGAAAGTTTTCTCTTTCTCCAGAGTTTCAGTAAAAACTAATTATTCCTGTAACAGATACTGGTAGATGTAGCTCTGAATTGCCATTTTACTCTTTCTCAGTGCTGTGCAAACACTTTCCTACAATAACAAAAACTCACTCCCTTTCCTCACAATGCTACAACACAAGCTGCAGAAGAGATGAGGCCTAAGAATAATGTCTGAAGTAACAAGATCCCTGAAGGTTAGTAGATGACCACCACCAGCCAAGCCAGAGTAAGCAGGATTTTAGGTTGCTAATCTGCCTGAATAATGAGAGAAAAAGACGAAAACACTCTCCTGAAGAATTAGCTCAGGACTAGGTCATCTAACAAGGACTGCTACCACAGATCAACAGATGCTTTGTAACTTACTGAGGAGTAGATGCAGGTGAGAACAGGTAATCCCTATATGGCTGATGGGGAAGAACATGCAGAGCTGCAGAGCTGCTTTAGCTCACACGCTGCTCTCCTCATAAACCAGAACTCTTAGACTAACAGGGCTAACACAATTTTCCCACAGGATAACAGAATAAACAAAATTAGCTGGCATTGACACAAGGAACCAAGGTCGAGACAGCACCACAAAAATTATCTTCCATTCCCAAACAATATTAATGTAGCCTTTGTCTTAAATTAAATGGGAAGGTTTACTATTTTATTCATTTTATTCATTCATTTTCTATTCAACCTTTCTGACTACTGAAACTCCCTGTTTCAGATATTTGTGACACGACTAATGCTTTCATGCTGGCAAGTATCTGTTTGGAAACTAAACATTTGTCCTTTTGGGTCACGTTTTTAGCCAGCTCTGTGTTTTAAGATGTTCCCTGTGATACTGTAGGACACCAAAGTTACAGGTAAGTATCTTCCATATTCGTGTGGATGTGCAAAAAGGAGTCACAGACCACTGACATGAACTTCAAAGAAAAAAAAAAAAGGAAAAAAAAATGCTTCAGATTAGACTTAACAACTTTAAAAGCAACCTGAGAGGTGCCCAAGAGCCCTGAAAGAGGTGTGAGCCTGCATCACCTTGATGGCAGCTGTGGATGAAGTCTGCAGCAATGACTCCATAGAGAGCAGTCTCAGTAAGTAAAAGCAATAAAATGACTGTGATAAACACCTACAGCAGCCAGAGGAGCAGATTGAACTGACCCAAAGAATTTAATGCAGCTACAGAGAGAACCTCAGTGAAGAAAATTCAAGAATGACTGTGAGGAAGTGCTTGCTTATCATCCTGTTCACTGGGCTAAAGGAAATTCTAGCAACCCACAGCTCTTGAGTCACTTGTGAGACAGACAGCCCCAAGAACTGGGGTGGAAAGAGAGCTCATTTGCCCTAATGAATCTTGTTCATTCCACTGTCTTTTTGTACATAATCCTTCGACTGTAGTCAAAAAGGCAGTGGACCGTGAAACTGTGCTCCAAGTCTAAGAAAGCTGAAACATACCAGGTCAGTCTCAATGGCCACACTGTAAAGCTCCTCCTTACTTCAGAAAACTCAGGCACAAGTTTTCATGCTGGAGGTGCCACACTTGTTTCATGCATGAAGTAGTGTGATTTCTGAGAGTCAACATATTCTTTGACAAAGGGAGGAAACAGAGGCTCACTCCTCAGGGCACTAACTCTTAGTGATGTCAGCCGAGTCACATCTTTATCAGTCAGAGAGGTGCTTCTTGCACAAAGTATGAAAGCTTATAAACGTAGGAAGGAAACTCTTTCTTCAAACAGACACATTTACTGAAAGAGGAAACTAAAAAAAAAAAAAAGATAAATGAAAAGCTAAAGAAGTGCTGGAACATATGAGGAGAGTGAAAATAAAATAAATCATATTTGCAAAAGGAGAGGCGGTGCAGAGGCAATATAGATGTGAAGAATTAGCCTGAAAGAAAAGCTCAAAAACTAGAAAACAAGCCAGTTCAGTGATGGGAGGGTTGCAAGTGTCCCTGGCCTGAGAAAGAGGCTACAATGAGGAACCCCGGAGAAGTCAGAGTGAGGAATAAAGGAAGGGAACCAAGCACCCATCCAAGGGGTCTGTGTGTGTGTGTGTGTGCACCTCTTTAACCAGCAGCCCCCGCCAGCACAGATGCACACGCTCGCATGCTTGAAGGGCATGAAGGACAGCAAAGTGTAAAGGTGAGGATTTATTTGCAGGGTAAACTCCAGGGGAGCCATGGGGTGCAGCATCTAGCTCTTCCTGGGCAACACCTAGGGGGCATCCCGGTGCCACTCAGTGATGCTTTTTCATGCAAGAAGAGACCCTCCTTGTACACCAAAAGGGGTCTCCAGTTAACTTTCACCTTTGCATGGCCTTAGTTCTTGTGGGAGGCATGAGGCCTCCTACCCATAGGGTGCTCTTTTGTTCCTCGAAGGCCGCCTGCTCCTTCCTGACGTCTCCCTGACCTCTTGCAAGCCAGAAAGCTTCTGCTGAGGAGCAGCATGGAGGGTGCCCCCATGCCCCAGCAGAGTCCTGTGAAGATGGAGAAGGGTCTGTGAAAGCTGTGGGAGAGCCCCTCTGCTGCTGGGCCTGGGGCCCAATGGACAGGGATAGGTGCATGGGGGATGCTTCATGGTCCTTTTCTGTAGGACACGCACGGGCACAGGCAGATGCTGCTGTGTCACAGTGGCCTGGTGGGGAGAGCAGCCAGGAGCTCCTAGTCAGGTCCCACATCTCCTTGGGCAACTGGGGAGGTGGGACGTGTTGGGAGAGATTGATCTGTGGCTGCAGCTCATGACCTGGAGCAGCCACTTCGCACGTCCAGTGGCCCTGGTGGCACTAATGACATGGAGTCACTGGCTTTGAGCGCTGCTCCACCAGGAGCCCTGTTCCATGCGGAGGGCAGGAGGAACAACCCTAGCAAGTCTGTCCACTTCCAGCTGCGCCAGAGACACGGCAGGGTGGAAATGGAGCTGGAGAGGCGAGAGGCCGCTGCTGCACGCTGGGCAGCAGGGTTTCCCTTGAGCTTCTCCAGGTGGGTGGTGGGGCTGCCGTGCCAGGGGGACGAGGACTGGGTGCCGAGTGAGAGAGCAGCCCAGCGCCTCAGGAGCACCTGGCACTGGGGCCCTGGCTCCAGCCTAAGGGAGCTGGGCTCTTCGTGCATGGGTAAGAAAGTGTCCCCAGCTGCAGAGCACTGCTGCTCATGACTGGGCCTGCTGCTCATGGTTGGGCCTTGCTTCGTCAAGAGAAGGTGCCGGAACACCCAGGCACCCTTGGAGACCCTGGAGGACCCGGGTCTTCACCTCAGGCAGCAGGAGGGCAGACCCTGGAGCCCAGCTGCAATGAGGTGATGAAGGAGGCCATGCAGCACATCGCCAAGTATGTTAGGGACCTGGCTGCCTACATGGAAGCCACCTCGCAGGGTGGGCAGGCAAGGGCACAGCAGGAGGGGAGCTCTGGTGCCTGGCAGGAGCATTCAAGCAACAGGGGCTGCTGGGGAGGAAAGAGAGGGCAGCAAGAGCCGGGCTGCACAGCTGGGTCCCTCCTGCAGCCCAGTGGAGTGGGGAGGTTCTCAGGGGGATCCCCATCATCGGGCAGGTCCTAGTGCATGTGGAGGCCTTTTTGCACCCTCTGACTTTTCCTTCCAGAAACAGAGCTCACTAGGGGCTCCAAGCCTTTGCTGGTACCTCCAAGAAGAGCAGCAATGCAGAGGTCAGCAGGAGAAGACGGGGTGCCCCCACACTCCACTCTCGCGATGTTATGTTTGGTCTCAGCAGCAGAGAAACCTTCTCACTTCCCAGCCATCCCAGACGTTGCAGGAGCACCGCGGGGCAGTTGAGGAGGGCTCTCTGCCATGAGCACCGAAAGCAGTGCCTACAGGTAGGAGAGCCGCCCAAGGCAGATTCTTGCCCACACAGCAGTGATTCTGGCACAGCTGGGCGCAGTCCTCACCCAGAGGATTGGAAACAGAGTGACCCTGACCCCTCAGCAGCAATGCTGGCCATCTACTGCACCATAGGAACCCCCTCCAGCCACTGTCACCAGTCTGCGGCTCTTTCTGTCTTCCGGGACGTGGGGGACGATGTGCCGATCGACCAGCAGATGCTGCCGAAGATGGAGCAGCAGGAGGCTTAAAGGCAGCTGGTAAAGAACAAGGACTGCCCATGTTTTCTGGCTGGGTACTCCCCCAGCTCACCCCCAGGCTCATGCCAATGGCCTGGGGCATCAGGCACGAGCTGCTCTCCTCCTGTGCACAGGGGCAGCTCTCTGGGAGCAAAGAGCCATGGCCTAGCCCATCCCCAGTGAAAGGAGCTTCCTTGTCACCTCAGCACTCTTCATTTCCTATTCCTTCTGCTCTTCCTGGAGAATCCTTTCCCAAACACCTCACTCACTCTGACAAGAAAAGGAAAAGGTTGAACTCTTCCTCCTGCCCTCTTTGGAGGAAGATGAAATAAAGGAGGAAGAGGAACATGGTCCCTGTAGCGCCTCCATTCCTGAAGGTCGGTGGAGGTGGAGGAAGGAGCTGAGGCAATGGTGAGAGCAGAGCCAGGCTGGGGACTCAGGGCAGCTCATGGCTCTGGCCGGGCC
>NW_010585513.1:31017-45681 GCF_000705375.1 Tinamus guttatus | reverse complement strand
AGAGTGTGAGGAAGAAATCGCGAGTGCAAATTCCTGCCAGAAGAGTCATCAGAAAATATTTAACTAAATCTCCATCCCTGTGAGAAGATAAAATACTGAAAGATAAGCAAACGGGAGGAAGGAAGGAGCGTGTATTATCTATAGCTGGCTGTCCTCTGTGTATCTTTGTCCTTTCCTGCTATGATTTGCTATTTCAGCACATCAAGAAAACCTGGCACGTTCTGTCTGCAGTGCCTGCTGTCAAGCCCACAGAGTCACGGCAGCTCCTGGGGAAGCGTCCTGGTCTACTGCTGGTCTTTGAGGGCAGTTCAGCAGCCACTGCTGATGAGCCACTGACATCTATTTCTCTTGCCGATAGGAATAAATAAATAAATACTAGTATCTCTAAAGCTTTATGCCTAAGCCACCCAGCCTTCTCATTTGTGGCCAGGAAGACGCATACTGTTTTTCTTAGAATAGTAGAGGGAAATTTTGCTTTCTTCATCTGGTGCAAGTCAGGCTTATTAATATGAAAACCTAGAAGGGTGCCAAAAAGCTCTGCCCTGGGCTATTTGTAGTTGGAAATATGAAATAGCATCTCATCTTTTCCTGTTCTAAGTGTGGCTGCTTTTTCGCTAAATTTGCAAGCTTGGACTCAGGGCTGCGTCTTTATGACTTATTATCGAAGACCAAAATCTTAATTGCCATTTAGGTTAAGTCTTTTTTTCTTAAGTCATTTTTAAAACTAGGCCTCTGTTATACATTCTGTCAGATAAAATGAAGGCAATTTTGTTTGCTATTTCTGTCTTCAGCTGCTCCGCTTTAATCCAAGCATGTGTTTACCTAAGAATACTTATGCAAGTGTGGCTGCAGAAGAGCTGTGAGACCTCTGACAAGGAGGGAAGACCTGGAGTGAGTGACATTCCAAAGGGTTTTTATGCTTGGAAGCTTTGAAACGGTTGGGCCAATTTCTGTGTTTGTCCTTAACATGCCAAACCCCTTCATCCTAAAAGGGACTTGACCCAGTGTGCAGAAAAGAAGGAAAGAAAAGATTTTCTCTGAAGAGTGAAGTATCTTGGAGGAAAGTGATTTTTTTGATTTAATTCTACAGTGTTAATCTTGAGTTTTCAGTTGAGGGCAAGAGTGGTCCATGATAATTGTCTGTAGCAGCTTTCGTGTGCTGCATTGCTAGGAGGATGTTCTTGATAAATAGCGAGAGTGGCATCACTTTTGTTGTGCTGGGAGAAGGTCTGATTATAATCTTGTAATTCCCTGGAATTGACTCTTGGATTTTGTGTGAGGCTCCACCAGCCTCACCCCTGGGAATGGCGGGCTGCAATATAATTGTATTTCTGAATGGCCATTTGCAGCAAACTAGATACAGTCCCAGGAGTCTGGGGTGAGCAGATTGTGAAGTTGGTCTTGTGCCTCGGCAGGCTGTGGTGACAAGAGCTCAGGATGCTGCTGTTCTGTGCAAAATCAAAGGAGGCAAGTACTGGTGAAACGAAGTAGAGATTGTCGCGGTAGCCACAAGAGGGCTGTCCAGTCTTTGGGATGCAAGAAGCACTACTTTATTTTTGCCTTTAGCAAGAATGTAGGCAGCAGATCTGAGCTCCTCTTCAGCGCAGATGTGCCCAATTCTCGTTCAGATACAAATCTTGTAAACCTGTTGGAGTCGGATCTGCTAGACCATCCCTGCCAAAGCTCTGCGATTGCAAGACTTGACTTGGCCTGCCGTAGGTGTAGTTTGCTATCAGACAACAGAGTGGAATTTTTTGAGCGATATCCTGAAAGTGATGTGGCCAGATCTATTTATTTATTTTTCTTGATTCTCTACAGTAATCTTTCCTTGCTGCCTGCCAGTTACACACACTTTCGAGGTTGTATTGGTGTCATCCTGCTCCTGGGCTCTGGGGCCTTTGCAGTTCTTCCACCCTGTCTTTTCCACTTAAGTGCAACAGGAACAATTATCCTTGGTGTTTAATGAATCCAAACCAAAGCTGCTAGAGCTGATGGGGAACTGTAAGGGCAGGTGTAATGAGCCAAGTTTTCTCTAGTGCCCTGGCTAGCATCTGGCCTGACCCAAGACTGCTCCTCTGGGCAAGTACCTCCTGTTCTTCTGACAAAACATGACTTGTTCCTTTTTCATGGCTTTCCTGGGTGACTGTTCATCTTGCCTTCTAACATCAGTTTTTGTGGTGTGCTGACAGAAATCTCTGCTGAAGGAGGGGACTTGAGTCAGTGGGGCCAGCAGAGGATGGGGCAGGCAGCTGAAAGAGTTCTGCCCTGAGAAATTCCTCTGCCTTATGGCTGAGGGTTTTGAGCCTTGCTGGGGGGTTCAAGTGAGGGTGTTTTGTGGTGACAGAATCATATTAACTCTAAATAAAGTGTGACATCTGACAACTTCTTCCCCCTTCCCCAATTTACAGAAGGTGCGGGATCTCTGCCGTGGGCAGGTGGCTCTGCAACTAAACCTGGAAAGCCCAAAGGAAAGAAAAAGATTTCTTCAGTTCGACAAAAATTTGATGTAAGTGTCGTCAAGTGGTCTTAGCTCTTTGAATTGGTCTCAGGGATGGAGAGATCTGCACAGTGTGGTTTTTGTTGTTTTCGGGGTGGTTTCATGTAAAATGGCAGATCACACTGGTTCTGAGCTGGAACAGGAGCTGGGAGCTGGTAGCTGCTGCTCTCATGTGAAAGCCTTTCTGCAGAAGGCTACAGCGTGTCCTGACTTTAACACTCTAGAAAAATCATGGAAGAACACTTGAAAGTCAAAGTCATAAAGCCTTTTATTCCAGGAACTGCAAAAATGCTTCGTGCTGTTTGCAGTTGTGACCTGAACTGTTAGCAGTCTGTTATTTCTGTTTTAAGATTTCTTGCGTATTGTTGAAAAGTTACAGTGATCAAAGGAGAGTTTGATAAGCACCATTCTGAACATGGTAGAAGTCTTAGAATCTGGTTTACTTGCACATTCCCTCATTATGTCACATTTTTAGTATGTGTTTATGCACATGTTTCTGGAATGTTTGATGGTAAGTACTGTGTAAAATGTCTGCTATGGGTGGAATTCCTCAGCATTAGGAACATTAGGGCACTAAGTCACAAATAGTTCCCTCACAGGGCAGAATTACAACTGTGCAAATGACCACAGTTTCATTCCATTTAGCTTCTGCTTTCTCAAACTTTGTTCCTTTTGGAGTTGTCTCTTTTGGGAGGAAAAAGAAAAATTATTCTCCAGGCATACAGGAATGTAGCTTTCCTGTAATGAAAGCCTTCAGAATTACTGGGATGAAAACCTTTAGTTATTAGTAGGTGGATTGGTTTTCACTCTGACTTAAATGCCACTTTGTCCTTTGAACAGAGCAGTTCCCCTTTCTCTCTTGAAACTGAGACATCAGAAATTCACTTAACTCTGTTCTTGTTGTTTATATTTCAAGTATGAGTCTATCATGATGCCCTATAAGAGCCTGATGGGAATTTTTGTTTCAGAGGATTGAGATTATTTTTTTTGTGTGTGTGTGCCCTGCAGAATGAAGGAATAGGAGTTCTGGGACAAATTCATGAGCAAGTGTGCTCTCATTCTCTTGTGGGTCAGGCCTGCACTGAGTAGGTGTTTGGGACCAAGGCTCAGCAGTTCCTGTTTTTTTTCCCCCCTACCTGGGAATTGAGCTAGCACAAGCCCTTCGCTACCTGTAAAAGGGAGTTATACTGGAGTGTGCATGGCCTAGGAACTGTGGGTTGCCACCCTGTGGTATGAATTTGAGTTGCATGATGAGGTTCTTTTTGTCTTGCCAGATAATCGAGTTAATCTTGTGCAATAGCCTGTCTCTGAAACGGTGGCTGTTCAGTAACAGGATGCTGCTTAGAGCAAGATGTGAAAGTGCAGAGTACAGAATCCAGACCTGGGATATGGCAGCCTGTTGCATTTAAAGCCATAGGTTTTTATGAAAGGTAACTTGGGATCTTTGAGAATCACACAAGCTTAGAACCATGGTTTAATATCTTGGTAGGAGACTGTGCAATTAGTAATTAATGCATACCTTTATTGTCCAAAAGCAAAAGGCTTCTGAACAAGAATTGACTACATAGATGAGAACTCTTCAGCACGTCCATAAAATTGTGACTGGCCTGGATAGGTGAAGAGGGATAAAAAGAAGAGTGATCACATTTGAGAATTGCAGAAGCATCAGCAGAAGGCAGCAGGAGCAAAGTGCAGAGCAAACCAGAGGAGATGGCTCTTCATAGAGGGTTTAGTTACTGTGGGGTATCTTTGTGCAGGATGTTGTGAGAGATTTAGATGATTTAAGAGGCTACTGGGCAAGTTCATGGCCTCTTAAATAAAAAGACAACAGCATTGGCGTAGAGAGTTCTTAACTCAAGTTTTTGAGGTTTGGGAGGCTATTTTGGGGAGGAATGGGAAGTGGTCAATATTACTCTTTGTCTTGCTATGGATTTCCTTAAGCACATACTGTCCAGTTGGAGACAGGATGTTTGGCTGCATGAACCACGAGATATGACCACACATATCTCTTCTTATGTTCTAATATTCTGGTTTTCTTTTTAACAGCATCGGTTCCAGCCTCAGAATCCATTATCCGGGGCCCAGCAATTTGTGGCGAAGGATCCTCAGGAGGATGACGATTTGAAGCTGTGTTCCCACACTATGATGCTTCCTACACGTGGCCAGCTAGAAGGAAGGATGATCGTAACTGCTTACGAGCACGGGCTGGACAACGTCACCGAGGAAGCAGTGACGGCTGTTGTTTATGCCGTGGAGGTGAGGCTGGCCTGGGCAGTGGTGACATTTACACTACACCAGCAACAAGACAGTCACTGTGTGCACAGGATGGACCTAGAGCCCATTGATGCTGTGGGGGAAACACCTGTTTCTCTGATTTCCCAGTTGTCACAGGAGGAAATGGATCAAAATCAAAGAGATTGCAGACCTGTGGTATCAGTGACATGGTCTTGGATTTGTGCCCGCAAATTTTAATTTAGAAATTTTTTGTATGTGAAGAGCTCTAGGCACACTTGAGTGGTTGGTTTGGAAAATTCTGTTTGTGTCATTTAAAAGCATTATCAAAATGGTAGCTCCAGTTGGAAGAGTTCTTTTTGCCCATACTGAATTATTTTTAATAGTGTCTCTCTGGAAGTGAAGTGGCAGGATTGTAATTCCTGTAGATAAGGAACCTGCTGCTGCTGGTTTTGGCCATCGGTAGTGTGCTACCTGACATGTCTCAGCTGGGGCCATGTGATGCCACCATTTCTTGGAGCTTTGGCTTATAGGTGGTTTCCCTGAGTCACAGTTCAGAGACTGACCTGAATTCCCCATCCAGGAGCGAGGATCGATTAAGAAGCATTACCTGCTTTGTTTTCCTCAGAGTGCTGCTTTTCTCATAATTTTAAGGTACCTTCACAGTTTGAAAAGGGAGTAAGTGGCTCTTTTGGTATAGTTTTAGGGCGAGTATTTCAGTAAGTGTAACATTTACTCTCTAAGAGATCTGCAGTTGGGGATTTCCTGGCATTTAAGAGACAACTTTAACATGGGAAACAGCATTTCACACATTAAACTACATGTCACGGGCTAATACACGGTGTTATCTCTGTGTTTTCTTCTTATAAATAGGATAATGTTTCTATGTAAAATGTAATGAACTGCTGGCTTGAAACCTTGCTAGTTTACCAAAATAAAGACTAGTGATTGAAAAAATCCAATGATGGGCAGGTGATGTTCCTAAGAGGGACTGGAAGTTCAAGCACAGAATTGTTGGCTGGAAGGAGAAGGAGCACCAGAGGTCTTCAGTCCCATGTCTCCTTTAGGGCTGACTGTCCCCTGCAGTAAATCAGGTTGGCTGTGGCTTTGTCTAGCTGTTTCCCAGGGAAGGGCTGTTGAGTTGACAGATCTTCTTTTATGCACCTGTTTCAGGTAGTTAGAACACACTGTATCCTATCTGGATCTTTGTTCCCTTGCATCTTTAGGTCCTTGTTGCTGTATCAGCACTGCTGCTGTCTTGCCATTTGCTAATGCACTTGTCACAGCAGTAGTTTGGTAGGATGAGCAAGTTGGCAGGAGTAACAAAAAGGGTGTTTTTTTGTTCCAGAACCACCTTAAGGATATTTTGACGTCTGTAATATCCAGGAGAAAAGCCTATCGTCTGCGAGATGGCCACTTCAAATATGCCTTTGGAAGCAATGTTAACCCTCAGCCCTATCTGAAGAACAGTGTTGTTGCCTATAATAATTTAATTGAATGGTAAGGAAGCTCAGCAAGCCGTTAACTTCAAATGTAATTTGCTAGCCCTGAAGCTATTCTGTTGTTCAGTTCCTCTTTCTATCTAACGGGGTCTGTTAGTAATGCTATTTAATTTTCATACATCAACAAAGTAGCAGGACAGAGGGCTGTACTGCTAAATGGGAGGAAAGATGTGGGGATTTCTCAGCAACGAAGAAATACTTAACATTAATTCTTCCTTGCTGTACCCTGGCACTCTGAATGTTTTGTTAATCAACACCTGGTTTGGAAGGTGTAGTGAGTGCCACAGAAATTCTGTTGGCCTTGGTGAAGCAGTGCCTGGGCAGAAGAGCCCTTGCTTGTGGGACACCTCTTGTGCCATAGGAATGAGGTGTCAGTGAGGTCCTGGAGGACTCTGTCACTGTCATTTGCTACACACAAATGTGTTAGTTTGTGGACAGCCTTTCTGGTTAGCAGAGCTGCAAGGTCACCTTGTTTTCCAGCGAGGCAGCGCTGAGCAGCTTACACTGCGTATCTGGCATTGTGTGTGTGACTCTGTCTGTGCCAGAGCTGCTCTCAGCTGTCAGGAGGTTGTAGGTGTGTAAAGATTTGGTTATAGCAATACAAACACTGCCGATACAATCCACTCCAGACAGCTCTGCTCATGTCTTTTAATTTCATGTTGTGGGTGTCTGTCTTCTTAATCTTGGTGGAAACTGGCTGTAAATAAAAGAAAGTCACCATCAGCTATAAAGCAGATTTGACTTTGGGAATCGGTTTGCACTGGTTTTGCTAAACTAGCTTTTTAATGTTCTTAATTACAGCTGTAATTAAATTTATGTAGACAAGACCTAAATCAACCAATACAGAAAAGTGAAGCTCGGGGGCGAAGCCTTGCTGTGTTATTTGCAAAGCTGCTGCTTTTTCCTCAACTGAAGTTTTGCTGCCTGTTCTCTCTGCAGCCCTCCAACCTGTGTGGCACCTTCTGCTGGACAGAGCCTGGCTCCCCAGCCCCTGCCCGATGATGCTGAGCAGCAGGCAGCTCTACTCTTGGCGTGCTCTGGAGACACCCTGCCAGCTTCCCTCCCTCCAGTGAACATGTATGACCTTTTTGAGGCGTTGCAGGTAACTGTTCACCTAATGTGTTGTGCCCCAAGGCAGTGCTGTCCTGAATAGCAGTTGCCAGTCTCTCAGATATGATTTAAATGCATGGACATCTCCTCCTCCTCCAGTATGTTTCCTCCTTTCCCTCTCAAATTAACGTCTGATGTCTGTTTGACATCAAAAATTGCATTTCAGAAGCATTGCAGAAATCCATCTTTCCTTACAGCTGCTGTAGAAAAGGTGAACTCTTCCTCTCGAGCAGGGCTGCAGTGGTCATGCCAGAACTGATCTAGCCTGCAGTTTTCACAGAAATGCAGCCAAATGATTTGCCTCTGTTCTTGCTCTGCAGGGCTGGTTCTCTGCTCATCTTGGAGCAGAGACCAGTTCTGCCTAAGTGTTACAGGAAAAACAAATATGAAAGCATGAAATTTTTCTACCATGTATTTCCAGGTGCACAAAGAAGTTATTCCTGCACACACCGTCTACGCTCTAAACATTGAGAGAATCGTCATGAAACTCTGGCATCCAAACCATGAGGAGCTGCAGCAAGATAAAATTCATCGCCAGCGCCTGGCAGCAAAAGAGGGTCTCCTGCTCTGCTAGGGCCAGGAGGCACATCAGGCCTCAGGTTACTGCCCTGCTGTTCCTTGGACTTGACATGGGAATGCTTCTTGCAAACCTGTGTCAGCATTTCAAGGAAGATGTAAGTTATGAGTCACCTTTTCCTATGGAAATATGACTGAGTTGATACACTTCGTCCGCTTAATCAGAGCGGTGTGCTGTGGAGTGTTTGCAGCAATCCCACTGAATTGGAAAGGAGAAATGAGATTTGTTTGTAAAGACTGTTTTTCTAGGAAAAAATAAATGTGAAGGTGGAAAGAGTTGCTTTTAAAGAAGGTGTATTTGTGTTTTCACTTGTGAGCGTGTGGAATCGATCTCTTCCTCTTCCCCTCTCAGGCAGTTTCTTTTCAGTACAGTCTCCCCAGGCTTTGTCCATCTTCTGTTGCAGTTGATGGGATCCTTTCTGTTCACTTCCCTGGGAACAAGGGACACTTGAGAAGTGAAGATAAGTAATTCTGTAAGCTGACATTGTTCTTGTTGTATCAGGGAAGCGTCTGATCAGAAAATCTGCAAAAACAAGCTATAAAAGGACCTCTCCTTCTTTGCCTCGTCTTTTGAACTGCTTTGCATTACCAAACCTGGAGAGGCACACTGGCTATCATAGGATTCTCTTGTCACTTACCAAAATGTGGAGGAGAAGAGAGTAGTAAATAATGTTTTCCTGTCAGTTGTCAGTCTGGTCCCCCCCTCTCACCCCTGTCATGCAGTAGTTACAACCAATGGTGCAGGAATTGTGTGGCCCTGTGTCAAGAGGTAGTCTCAGCAAGCAGCTTGACCCTCCCCAAGCTGGCACAGCAACTCTTGTGTATGTACAGGAGTGTCACTCAATCACTATCTTAGTGCTGCTGAATCTCTGGTGAAAGAAAACCCTGTGTAAGAGATATTAATAAAAAAAAAAAAAGTTGTCTATATATGGGAGCTATGCAGGTCTGTATATAAAAAGGGGAATTCCACCCGCTTCATTCTGGGTGCTTTACTGTGTTCATGACTCAGCTGCATCCTCCTCAGATGCTACAGGGAACAGGCATATTAAGAGGCACAACGAGTGCCAGTGTCCACATGGATATCGGTGGCTGTCTGGGTGAGAAGAAAAACTCAGGAATATGAAGAAGCTGGCCAAGGCAGCAGCAGGAAACAGCCACAGGCCCCATGGGATGAGAACAGTCATGCATCGGCAGGTCTTATCTCCTGAAATACAGCAGTGTATGGTTAAGCAGGAGTGGGGTGCAAGACTGATCCCCTTGTAGCTGCCATTTTTTATTTATTTAAGCATATATAACTGTCCCAAGTGAGCCATTAGCTCAGAATTCGACCCCAATGGCTTTTATGCGATGCTTGTTAAAAGCAACATTGAACCCAGGTAGCTGGATGTGATGAGATCAGCAAGTCACCCAAAGTACAGACTCTGGGGCGTGGGAGGGGGATTTCCCTAATAATTGTTGTGCTTCTGGTATAAAATGAAAGCATTAAGTTTGTTTGCTAGAAACTTTGGGGCAGCTCTGAGGATTTCGGGTCTGAAGGAAGCATGCAGCCTTCGACAGTATCAGAAGTGAGTTCTGAAACAAAATACTACCTATTGCACAAGAAGCTCCTCTCTCCTGTTTGCTGGTGCTAGGAGGAAGGCTCTGTGAATGAAGCCTTCTGTTCTGAAGAGCTGTTGTCAGTTCCATGTTGAAGAAAATGGGTTAAGTGGGGCACTTGCTACACAACCAAGGCTTGAGTAAGGTAATCCCCGTTTCACAGGGGGAAAACTGAGGGGCACAGGTTGCACTTAACCACACAGTGTTGCCTGAGCAGTGGTACTGCTTTCCCAGTCACTTAGTCCAAAGGGAGCTCCTTTTGTCCACCCCCTTCTCAAAGAAGGGCTAACTTCAAAGCTGGAGCATGTTACTCTTCTCTGAAGATAGATGTGCCACCTGTTCTCTGTTCCAGGATCTGACCTGCCCTTGTGAAGTTCTCCTTTGCTTTTAGTCAGAATTTTTCATGTTGTGCCTGTTGCCTTTCGATCTTTTTTCCTGTGCCCCTCTTTGTAACCCCCCCTTTGAGAGCTGCAGGCCACAGTTAAGATCCCCCTCCTTTCCCCTTCAGGCTGAACAAACCCAGCTCTGCCTTTCCTCAGCTGTTGTGTGCTTCAGCCTCAAACACCACCGTGCCTTTCATGGCACCTGCTCTGATACGCAAGGACAGCGAGGTAAGAGCCCGATGATTCCTCATGGCCTCACCAATACTTGCCTGCGGGTCAGGATCCCTCCCCTTGGCCTGGTCTCACCTCAGCCTTCCTCCACGTATCCACTGTCCCCTCATCCAGCTCGTTAATAAAATCTTGGATGCCATCACCACAGTACTGATCACCAGCAGCCACACTGTAGCCCAGGAGCGCAGGTCTCCCTGGGCACTGCTGCCGAGAGCAGCGTGATGGGAGTGACCTACAGCTGTAGCCCTGTGTGGGGCTTTCCCCCTGCTCAGGGAGAAGAGAGGGAAGGGTCTGGGGCATCTGCTGTAGGTGAAGGGCTCCTCCTGCAGCAGCGTGGGAGGCGTGAGCCCCTGTCCTGCGCAGTGGCAGCTGCCTTGTTTGTTCTTGGAGGCTTTTTCCTGGCTCTAAGGAGTGGGACAGGTGAGGGGGGATTGTGCAGGTCATTCCATCTGTGAATCCAGTGGCCTGGGAGAGAGAAAGGTGGTTCCTGTGCAGTGTGAGGCAGCTGGCTTCTGCTGTGTGGTGACGCACCGCTGTGTTCACGGCAGCTGTTAGTCCTGTAAAATGAGCAAGGCTGCTGAATTGCAAAACACCTGCTGAAATCAGGCTTGAGGGTGCCTGTGAAAGCTTTATCAGCTGTTGCAGACACCTGTCCTGCTGTTCAGCTCTCTCTACCACCAAGCACGTTTCCTATAGTAGTCACCCTTTGCATTGGAGTCTCTTGCTATTCACAGGAGTATTGTATGGAGGGATAGAAGGCAAAAAATGGCCACATCTGCAGTAGTAAGAATTGCATCCCACATCCATAAGCCTGTAGGAACATTGCGATGTGCTGTAAAGTCACCACTCCGCAGCTTCTTGGAGACTTAATATTTGCAGTAGGAAACTACCAGCGGCCACAGGAAGAGGGGAAGAAAGTGCTTGAGGGCTCTACCGGCTCCCCTGAAAGCCAGGACTTTGCCAGCTGGAGGGAGCTGTGTGACCTTAGGAGGTGGCCAATGCCTCGGGGAGGGTGGAAAGCAGAAAAAAAAATCCTCTGTGTGTGTTTATATATATATTTTTCAGGCAGTTCCAGCTGGCATAACTGACCTTCAGTCTGACTGAGGCTTTCGGGCTGGGTGCTGAGGAGGGTCCTAGAGGCACAAACACGTTCCTCTAACCCCTCAAGTGGTCAAGCTCTGACGCTGAGGCTGCTTTGCTGCTGTAGAAAGCAGGTTTTTCAGTGGAGGAACTTAACTGGTGACTCTATGCCACGTTCCTCATATTGGGCTGACCTTGGCCTCTAGGATACTTCTAGCAGAGAGAGGAAAATAGGGAAACGAGAGTGCTTGCATTTAAGAAGAAACCACAAACTTTGCATTTGTGTCACTTAACTGTGAGCACCAGTGAATGGAAAGCTGGGATGGCAGAAGTGCTTTGCTGTCCAGCAGTGCCAACCTAGAACAAGAAAGGAGGCTTTCTCTGGGGCTCCTGGGATGGAAGGAAACATGTGACATGCCACCGCTGTCACGAGTTGTGAAAGTAAGTCTGGGCAAAGCAGTGCCTCTCCCCAGTTCTGAGAAAGCAGAGGCAGAGAAAGGCTTGTGGTGGCTCTTCCCTTTCAGGAACTCGTAGGTGATGATGGATGTGCCTTGCTTGGCTGAAATGACACAGAGGGATTTGCAAGCGGTGCTGCAGCAAGAGCATGAAGTTCCCCGGCCAGCGAGAAGCACAGCTCGTGGTGCAGAGGCGCCTTGGCAGCATCGCTTCAGCTGCCTTCTAGAAGGAAATCACTTCCGAGAGGGTTGTTTGCGGTGTTACCCCTCTTCACCAGTGTGGTTACTGGCATGGTCTGCTTGGCAGGAGGAGAGGAAGACCTCACCAACCTGTCTTGCAGTTACTGCAGCAAACGCTCCCATGTGCACCTCTAGACCAAAAGCTCCCTCTCTCCTTTTCATCTCTAGTAGGAGGAGGCAGGTTGGAAAAGGGGTCAAAATTCTCCATGCCCTGAAGGAGCCACAGGTTTGCAGAAAAGCCCCCCCTCAGCAGTGGCTGAGGATTGTTTGCACAGCAGCTGTGAATTAACGAAGAGCACGAGGCCAGGCCATGGACATTAGTGTCTTCAGCCCATAGATATCTCTCTTCCTCAGCTGTATAGACCTTAGTTCATGCTGCCAGTTGAAGCCAGGGCACTTCAGCTTCTTTTACTATTTTGCATCTTCTGGGGGTTCCTGTTACTTGGCATGGGCATCCTCATGGACACGCTGCTCACCTGAGGGTGCATAGTGCTGTGTGAACGAGAAGTGGGTGTCTTCTGGGTCCAACCCAGGCAAGCAGGCCACCCCTGAGCCACTTCTGTTACCTGCCTTCTGCTCTGGGGTGGAGCTTATTGTGGTCAAAGGCACTAACGGAATGCTGAGTGCTCCAGGTTTGGTAACAGGGTAACCACAGAGGAATCCTCTCTACCAGGACATCTCAGACATCAGCTTAATTATCACTTCTCTGGATATGTGTTGTAATGATTGGTTATCATTAAAAAGTGTTGTTTCCATTTGAATTTCTGAAACTTCTGTTTTCCGTCGGTGGGTTTTGTTATGTCTTGGTTAAATTGAAAAGCTCCTAGAATCAGATACCTTGTTCCATGCAATGACACAGCCACTTCTGAAATTTCTCTTATCAAATTGAGAAGGAGCTGGGGCTGCTTTCATCAGCAGCTGGGGCTGCTTTCATCTTGCCGGAAGGGCTGCTGCCCTCGCCACGGAGCAGTCCGTACTCTCTTCAAATCCTCTGCATCTTCCAGCGGTGGGACAGGTTGGCAAAGGCCACCTTCCTTATCCTGCTTAATCCTCAGCCAGAGATGGGAAGCTACAGCAAACTATGAGGTGCTGTGACCCCGGCTGAGCAGCTCTCCAGAGCAATCCCTGATATTGTCAGTGTTCCCCAGATAATTGTGGAAATCTTGTTTACGCCTTTCAGTTCCATCTTGGGCTGCCCAGGAGCAGTAAAGGCACCTCAGGGAACAGCCTTCCACCCAGTTTTGTTCTTACACTGAGGGTGGACGTGGGTCCCTGAGATGCTGCCGGCAGGGCTTGGTGTGGAGCCCCGGCGAGGCGGCTGGCTGTGAGCTGGAGGGGCTCAGCCAGATCCTCCCTTTGAATGGTGGATGTCGTATTTATATTGTTATTAGATTTAAAATGCTGATGGCAGCAGATACTCTGTGCTGCTCTAGGGAAAAGAAAAATGTCAGATGTTTTCCACTGAGACTTTCATTTCTCACTGAAATGCTACTTTCTCAACAGAAAGAGATGACAAGGCAACTCAGCTTGCTTTGTTTTCATCTCTGTCCCCAAATCTTCCCCTCCAAAGTTGTCAAATCTGTTTTTTAACTCTACAGTAATGCTGGATTATTTGATGTTCTTGTGTTTTGTTGCAAAGTAATTCCCCCCTCACACCCCCGTCCAGCTTCCCCTTCATCCTCATCCCCTGCTCCCCCTAGGACTGCTAAAGGGGAAGCAAGGGCATGGCTGTCCTTCAGGCCGCTCCTCTGCAGGGGGCCAGCAGGTTGTCCTGGGGCTGTGCTGCAGAGTTGGGGATGGCTCGTGAGGGTCGTGGGGAAGCCTGCGTCGGGGCCCCTCTCCCCGCGCTGCCCCACACTTGAATCTCGAGTGGGTGTCGCCGGCTGTCCCCACGCCCCCGTGCGGGGCTGAGCGCTGCGTCCCAGGGCCCTTTGTGCTGCTTTATCCCTCCACTTCGGCTTTCTCAGTTTCACTCCTGTTGACTGCGAACGCCAGCCCTGGTGACGCACTTGAACAGCACTCGCCCCAGAGCAGGCATCCTGTTTCCAAAACAGCCAGTGTGCCCCTGCTGCCCTGGGTACCCCTGTTCCCAAGGGAGGATGGGAGGACTTGAGAGCTGGGAGGAAATGGGAGGATGAGAGTGTTTTGTTCTAAAGAGCATCAAAATGAGAGTTGTGTGAACAGCCAGGTAGGAATGGTTCAACGTCGCACCCACAGCTTGGAGGGTTTGGGGGTGGCGCTGCCTCAGCCAGGTGTCCCCTGAGCAGCGGGCACTCAGGCTGTGGGATGGCTGCTGCAGCAGGCGCTGCCGCGCGTCCCTCACACCGGCATTGCTGGTGGCCGCAGCGGGCACCAACACTGCTGTCTGGTGCGACCGGCGCTCCCTGCGCGCAGGGAAAGCCAGAACGTCGCTCTCCAGCCCGTGTGGGTTCGTGGGCTCCCATGTCCCTCCGCCAGTGACGGTCGTGCCGACCTTTGTCTTGCTTGAGGCTTCAGGACACCCCCGCATGGAAAGAAGCAAGGTGGGAGAAAAAAAACCCCAGATGCACATACATATACAGACACATGTCGCACAGCGCCCTGTGGCTGAAGCAAAGCCAAACGTCGCTCGTACCGCCTCGAAGTGGTCAGCTCCTTGTAGCTAGCGGGACTGGCTTGCCGCTCGGGGCAGTGGTGACAGCAGAGGCACCAGGAGCAGCAGCAGTGATGGGGGCTGCCCCGGCAGCCCTGCCCGCCCCAGGCCTGCTCACTGGAGGGGCCCG
>NW_010585513.1:19041-30923 GCF_000705375.1 Tinamus guttatus | reverse complement strand
TGCGGCCCCCCTCCCCTGGGCCGCCTCAGTCACCGCCTGCGTCTCCCTGCCAGACCAGCTCGCTCGGCTGCAGGGTGGCTGCTTTGCCCTCTCTCATGGGCTGCAGCCTCCCACGCAGTCAGGAAGTGCCTGGAGGATTTGCTGGTGTCTGGGGAACCTGATCTCCATCTTCGCTTGCTCCTTGCTGTGTGAGAACCGATGGGGTTCAGCCTCCTGCCGCCACGCATAGTGTGGCCAGGGCACGCTCGCCTCTGCATTCCCTGTTCCTGGCCATACCCTCCCGCAGCAGACACGCTCCTCCAAGGCCTGAAACAGCCTCCAGGCAAACACCATCAAGATTGAGGTGTGGGAATCCTCCCAGCCCGCTTTAGACTACCACCTCCCTGCAGCCTACACTGGGGCAACCACTTTCCCTTTTTTTCACTTGACTTTTTCTTTTAAGCTATAGAAAGGGTCATTTTCTTGCATACCAAAGATAGCTGCAAAGACAAGACATACCATTTGACACAGGACCTTCCTGGCAAAACAGAAAAGAGACGAAACCTCCCCAAACTAGTGACAGCAGGCGATATTTCAACACAACACTACGGAGTCCATCCTGCTGGTCAGGACCATGCAACATGTGCAAGTAATCACTGTTTGTATGGGAACACCATCCTACTTTCAGGAACATGGCCAGTGTGGGGGAAGTGGTGGATTTCCTGGGCTACACTTGGAACATCGCCATTAACTTCCATGAAGATGGTCCAGCATGACATACTGTGGCCCACTGGGCTACCTGCTTGCCATGTGCTCCCTTCCTCTCTTGGCCCATGTTCACATGGCAAATGAGAGCAGGAGACTCGGAGACACTTGATATCCAGTAACTCAAAGGAATTAGTGTCGCAAGAACGGAAGTGGGAGATTTGCAAAGGCATTTATCTCAGAATCTAGGGCCAAATCTGGCCTCCCACTGAGCAACAGTGCATGCACATCTCGGCACACAGGCTCTTTCGGCTCTCCTAGAGACTCAAACCAGTACTTTCTGGAGCTGAATGAGCTGCCTTCACAACCAGTAACCTCCATACCAGCTGCAGAAGTCTGCAATCCAGCTCCCAGGAGCTTTAGTCCCACGCTGTCTCCCAGCAAGTCTCTTTGCTGCACTGGAGCAAATCTTGTCTTATCCATAATATGGCCACCAGAAAGACAAGTTCAGCGGAGATCAGGATCCCAGTATTTAGCATGCCATGCTGGGGCTGATTTCAAGATGGGGAGAGAGGCAAGCAAGCAACCTGATAAGCCGTTCCTTTGACACTACCTACCAAGGTGGCCTGAGCATACGATTTGTCCAAGCAACTTGCAATTTGGGAGCCACAAGTTGACAGCAGCCTGACTGACGACCAGAGAGCATTAGTTCTTATGCTCTCAGCTAACCTGAACCTCAAGGCAGCTCAGGTTGGGTCATTTCTGCCCCTTTTAGGCTCCTTTCTGAGACCGTCGAGGGGGTCTCTCAGCAATTCCAAAGCCTCTGACGGAGAGGAGGGTTTTGAGAGAGGGTTACAAAAATCTGGAGATTCAAGTGTTGATTGGCAATTTGTTTCTTCACACTGTGCCTCGTGGACATCAGCCGCTCTGAACCGGGCTTCCGCAGGCACACAGTCCACCTGAAAATTTACAACAGACTCTAGCACTTTTGTTCTTCCCATCTTATATTCTGCACAAGTCATAGCAGACTTGATTGATAGTATCGCTGCGTGGAGATGTGGAGAGACATGACTACGCTTGTCCCAGCACTACGCAGATGACTCCACCACGTAATCAGCTGAACTTGTCTGGGATTTTTTTTTTTTAAAATCACCAAACACCAGAAGTTGTTGGTTTGTTTGTTTCCTGGCCAAAATGCTGACTTATCCTCAGTTAAACTACAACAAACAAACATCAAACAAAATGCTGGAAAGCAGAGAGAGGAAAACCAAAAAGGAAGCAGTTCAGAAGACCCACTGGCCTGATGGCACCTCTGGGACAGTGCTTTAGAAAGCCCCCATCTCCTGTCTGGGGCCTAGAAAAGCCACAGGCACTTTATTTTCTACTGCCTACTCATATCTCTAACCAGACCTACACTGATTTGGTAGATAATAATGACACCAGTGGTGATTCATATTCATTTTTAATCCATAACTACAATTGTTATGGTGTCCAGTCTCCAAGGAAGAAGACCACCATAGTGAAAAATGATCGGTAGGCAGAATTGGCAATCAAGATGCGAAAAATGACTTGCAAAGCTAAAAAAGTGCTGTGTGAATCATTTGATGGTAACTTTAATATTACCAGGCTGGGTCTGTTATGGGAACCTCTGCATCCAGCATAGCAGGATGAGCCATCAGCTTCAAGGTGGTGGTGGTGGGGGAAACAAGATTTCCAGGCTGGGAAAGGCAGCTCTGCCCTCGCTCCTTGCTAAGTGTCCCAGGAGAGCCGCTCGCTCACTCCATATCTCAGCCCAGTTGGGCTTGCACGGGTGCCAGGAGACAAACCCAAGTGCAGATGGATCGCCAACTGCTCATCCAGTGCAGGGATGGAAAACATCCCAAACTGACTAGAGCTCCTCGCAAGTAAAACCGAAGAAACCACCGCTTCCACCACGGCTGCCTTCGGTTGACCTAGTTGAGTCACGGGCAGACAGTACACAAGTTAGAGACATCCTGCATGGAGTGCAAAAGAAAAAAAAAATAAAACAAAAGAAGTGCTTCTGGCAAACTCCCTGTGGGGCATGGCAAGCCATCAGAGCCCTTCTTCACCTGGGAGAAGCCCCTGCATAGGGGATCAGAGGGTCCCCTTCTGTCCCTGAAGGAGGGAGGCACACGAAGAGGGTAGGAGAAGGCAGTGGGGCTCTGGGCAAGGCCCTGCCAGCACGTTACTGAACCCTGAGCTCGCTTCAGGCGAGCTGGGCATGTCTAGACACGTCCTAATCTCTTGCAGGCGCTTTGCTTGCTCGAGTTGCAAAGGGAAGACGTGCAGGACCCAAGGCCTGGCTGCGAGCCGCTGAGCTGACCCGTGTCCCCAGTCACGCTGCCTGTGTCCCAGTCGGCCCGAGAGGCAATGCAGGGCAGCTGGATGTGACTTTAGCATGTGGCTGCTTGGGCAATAGCACTAGGACTTGGGAGCCCGTGGCTCCCTCCCTGCCTGGGGTGGCTGGAAGGGAAAGCAATGCTGCAAGGGAACAAGCTGAGTTTTCCCCTTCTCCCCATGCCGGTCTTGAAGGAGGATGTGCATGTTTTGGGGGAAAAAGGTGCAGCCTGAGGGCACCAAGTCACTTCCCTGCTCAGGTCTCAGTTCCTGTGGTGCATCGGTATTGAACAAGCAGCCAAAAATGCCGTTGTGAGGGGATTAAAAAAAAAAAAGCGCATATTCTTAAAAAAAAAAAAAAAAAAAGGGGAAAGGAACCCTAAGGCCCTGATGAAAAAAAAAAAAAGATGATTTAAAAAGAAAATGATGTCACCGAGTCCCTAAGACACACTTGCAGCCTCGCAGCAAATGCACTCACCAGTCGTTCCATGCAATGCGAGTGTGGGAGCCAGTCCTGAGGACTGTAGCTACACGCCTGGGAAGATCAAGCAAGCACCAAGCACCCCAGGTGCCTGTTCGGCATCTGAGCTTTGGGAAAACTGGGTGGGGGACCCTGCTAGGAGTGGGGGTGGGCCCCCTGCCCCCTTCCCTGGAGAGCAATTAGAGCATCTGCCTTGATGAGGAACTGGGAAACTCTCCCTGGGCACCTGGCAAGCAAAGGGGTGATTGCCGGAAGGCATATGGGACTTACTAGCCACTGCTGGGAAGAGCATTTGGGGACCTACTATGGGATGCCTGAGGCAGAGGAGGACCAAAGGTCTGGGGAAAGGGAAGGGTTGAGGCGGTCTGGAAAAGGGGCACCATGGGAGAAGAGGGAAAGGGGGGCAAAAGCCGCCACTCAGGGTGCTTGTCTGGGGCACACGCCTGACCACCGCAGCGTGTCCTGCCCCCTTATCAAACCCTGTTCCTTGCCACTTTCCTGCATGGATGGCTGCATGTGGAGGTCCAGGTGCTGGTCACTGGTGCAGCACCATGGGTCACGGACTGATATGAGAGCAACATTGTCCCACAGATTTGAGCAGTGCCCCCAGCCCCTGCAAGCCCCCCACTATGCAGCTACAGAGGGGCCACCAGCTGAGAGCCAGGCTATAGGGAGCCCAGCGCAAGCCCCGAGCTCTGGACGTGTCCGTGCCCTAAGGAAGAAACCTGCCAGGGCTGTTTATTTTGCAGTTAAGCCACAGTGAAAACAGCAAGTGAAGGAGAAAGCAAAATGAGCCCGAGAAATTTGCGGGCAACCGCAAATATCCATGAGAGAGGGCTGGCTGCGCGCGCCACCATGGCTTGCGCTCCATCCTATGCCCTGCCTTGCTAGCAGCATCCCTCATGGGATGCAGCATGGGAAAGGCAGGAATCGCCTCCTGGGGGGCCTGGAGATGGGGCGCATCCCCTGCTTCCGTCCCCTGGTAAAAGCCATGCGGGAGTGCAAGTGCTCTGGTGTGTAATACAGAGAAAACCTCAGCCTGCGGGTTAGTCATTCACGGCTCTCGGTGCTGCCTCGCTACCCTGCCACGAGCGGGCTGGGAGCATTGATACAGAGCGCCCTGCTGATGCCGAACTACATCCCCACTGGGCTCCCCAGTGGGGCTCAGGGCCACCCATGGGCTGGGCCACTAAGTGTCAGCGGCCTCTTGCCCGGTGCCATGTGTGGCAAGGGAGCCCGGCCATTTCTTCTGCAGGAAGAGGAGAATTCGAAGAGAATTAGCTAGCAGCCAGGAAGCAGTTCCTGGTCGTGCTCTGTTGCAGTCGTGCATCCGAAAGACTGTGCAACCTACGTTAGGTATGTTAACAAAACACGAACATTTCCTTTCAGGTGGCATCATTTGGCAATTCGTCTTACTGCAGCTAAAAAAGGAAAAAAAAAAAAAAAAAAAAAAAAAGGACCAAAAAAAAAAAAAAAAAAAACTGAGGAGGAGATCAGGTCTGCCGGGTCCAGACAGGCTCTGCTCGAGCCCCCAGCGAATGGTCCCGAGCAGCTGGAGCGGAGCCGCTGCGGGAAGCCTCCCTTCGAGAGGGTCTTGCTGACTAGCAGCAAACTTTCTAAAGGTTATTGGGGACTGGTCCTAACACAAAAGCTCCTGAGTTTGATGCAAGAGGAGGCTATATTGGTGCTTTTTATGATTAAGTTGCTGAACAAGTGGCGATTGCACCGGGAGGAGTGACCACAATCTGATTTTACTCAGAATAAGCAAATGGAGGACAATCCCAGCCAGTAATATAAGTACCAGATGTTTCAAAAGTGCTAATATAAAGTGAAGAAAATCATGAGCAAAACTGACCAAATGGAAATAACAATAGCTAAATGACTGTCAATGGAAAGTTGAGCTCTCTTATTTTGTCAGAGTCTAACCTGAAGGCTATTAAACACAAGAAAAGCAACAGTCAGAAAACAGGGAGAGGAAAGAGCACAAAGCATCCATAAGGGAGACCCTGTGGATTGTGATGGGAAGTAAAGTACCTAAGAAGGTGAATATAATCCCAGTTAGAAATGAGAAATCCTCAAAATGGATGTCTTTAGGCAGAAAAGTTTCACAACTCAGACGGGACAAGTGGACGTGACTGCAGGAAAACAGGGCTGCACTGGGATTTGGTCAAGAAATCTCCAGGTCTGCAGAGACCTCATGCTGGTCAATACACAATTGTTGGCACCAGATCTTGATTCATTGTCCAGAATTACATGCCGAATAGAAAAATTTGCTGACAAAATTCATCTTGAGAGATGTGTGAAGTGGTATTGCGCATATCCTGTCTAGCAAAGGATGACCCTGGAATCCCAACAGAATACTTGCAAAAGAACAGATTGACTCATTTCCTAGAGTAGGAAATGGTGCCACGTGAAGGTCCTTCTCCTTGACTTTGGCTAGGACTGGAACGAAGCTGAACTCTTCTCCACCTCTGCACTGAACCATCTGGAAGTAAATATAAAACCATCACTGCTGACCAGAAACACACATGACATCAGGATGGCGGGAGGCAGGGTGAGGGCCAGACTTGCAGGCAGACAGGGCATCGGCTGGATGGACGACACCACAGCTAATGGCCTAGGACGAGGAGGAGCGCGCCCTGCAATCTAAAGGGAGGGAAAAGGCAGTTGAGTCTTCTGAAGCATGAGGCAGCAAAGCAAAACGTCTTATTCCATCAAAAACTAAACCCCATTGACTTGCTGGCTATGTTGGTTTTGTGAAACCATGCACGTCTCCCCTTATTGCTGTCTCTGCTTGCCCATCTCCCATCTGCTCATGCTTTGTTCCAGCTACTTAATTTGGACTAATAAAAGACAGTTCTTCTGCCTGGAAACCTTCCCTGAAATCCTGCACTATCATTGCGTTTACAAAAGAGATTTCAAAGGCCAAGCAAGTAGGCTACAGAGCCACAGAATGACATAAAAAATGAAATAAAACATTGTTTTCAAGGGGTGGAGGGGTGAGTCTTGGACCTCTGTGTTGGCCAACAAACTCACACAAGGGAGATGACAGGAAGCAGAGAGCCTGGTGATGATGGTGCTGACAGGCAGTTGGAAGCACCTTCTTAACCCTCCTTTGCCTTTCCAGGGCAGAGCCAGGCTTGGTGCACAACCTGTTTGCACGTCACTCATAGGGGTTTCTAATCCCCCAGGAACAACTGGGAATGAAGGTAGTTGGGTGCATTTTTAAATGAGAGCCCTATAATTTCCATGAGAGCCCTATAATTATCTCTTTTCCGATAGACTCTTGTTTATTCCCTGCAGAAAAATGTCAAAAGATGTACTTGATTTTATCTCCTGCTATCTTCTGGCATGATGATATACTTAGGTGTGACTTCTGACCAAAGCGGCTGCTGAAGAAAAAGAGGGGAACTTGGTATGACTAAGTTGACCTTGACCTTTCAGAGGTGCCATGGCTGAACACTCAGCCCCTTCCCACTCAGCTCGCACACGGTAAATGAAGCCCACCCAGAGGAACATCCACAGGGGCTCACTGGAAAGAGATAACGCTCAGTGCCGAGATTAGTCAGCAATAGAAAAACTCCCGTAGAGAAAAAAGGGCTGCAAACGGCCTTCCGAGACGTGGAGAGCCTGCTAATCGCCCCATCTTTGACGTCCTGTCACTTCCCCTGCTCGGAGGCTTGCGCAGGGCTGTGCCGTGGCTCTTTGGGCTCCTTCTCCCTGCCCCGCGATCAACCTGAAGCCACGGTAAGGGTGAATAGTAAAAAAAAGTCCCACTGCAAGATGGTGTATGTCTTTGGGATCTCCCCGCGAAGCCCTTGGTCTGCACAAGTGACCGTGTTTTCACTGGTGGCTTCTCCGCACTTTCACATCGCTCTCGTCTAGCTTGTGCTGCCAGAGGGCTCTTGCCTAACGCAGTCGTCCCGCTGGCTCCGTGGCTCTGCTGGCAGGAGCCCCCGAAAGAAGCAAACGTGAGGTTAGCGCTGGCCATCGGCCAGGGCCGAGGATGGCACATGCAGAAGGGAAATCTGGGGCTGAAAAATAGTTAATGTGCTTGAGAAGCACGGGAGCAGCACTATTTACTTATTTTTTAAATCAGTGTCAAGGAATTGATCCCCACTGGGTCTTGCAGTCCTTGGAGGAGCACCCATGCTGTGTGGCTGCAGCTCAGTGAGGTCCCCAGGGCCATGCGGCCGCTGCTGCTGCTCTGCGGGGCAGAAAGCAGCAACCTCGTGGCACGAGGCTCTGGGCTCTGCAGCCTGAGCTCCGTGCAAAGCTTAACTAGGAATAAATAGTAGCACCACGTTTTAGATAAGGTTTTTTTTTAAATGCTCATCGCCCTGGGCTGGGAAAGCCCAGAAATGACAAAAAAACACAATCATGTAATGTGAGAGATACAATACTGTTGCCAAAAAAAAACCCCAAGCAAACAAACAAACAAAAAGCCACCCCTCCAGCTAACTAGCTCCAGTGCCCTCCAGATCTCAGGAATAAAGCTCTTGCGAGTGTTTCCAAGAGGCATTTCTTGGGGAAAACACCCTGACACCTGCACAACTGGTGTCTGCTGCAGGAAACCAACAGAGGGGACCGCTGGGTGCGGGCAGTGAACCAGAGACCCAGTGGGGAGGCCAGGGCTGCGGAGGGGGAGGTTTTCCATGGGATGGGGAGCAAGGGCTCTGAAAGTCCCTATTTGAAGCCACCAGATTTGCATGGCCTCCTAGGCAAGGTAGATGGACGAGATTAAAACCGTGAAAGCTGGTCTGTGCCTAGGTGCTCGTGATGCTACTGAATTAGCTGTCCTGTTTCAGACACAATACATTATTTGAAATGCAGCTTCGGCGCTAGCAGGGTGGTTAACCCAGGCTGAGCGACACTTGCCCTGGCGGGGGGGGGGGTACAGAAATGACGAGACAATTTCAGAAATACATATATGCATCCGTACATGTATGCACATATCCTCCACCCACATTCAGAGAATATTCATCTATTTCAGAAACACACCCCATAAAAAATACAAAGGAGGGGAGGGAGATGGGCAAGAGTGGTTGTGTCTAGTTCCAAGGTTCACACTGGAAACGTGAGAATTGCAGGATCACTCTGGTTTGGACTTCTCAACTCGGCATCCCCAGCATTTTTGCAGAAAGCAACCAGCACCGGCAAACCCAAGTTTCCTTTGCAGGGGGGACGGAGCAGGACAGAGCAACCCGAGACCCCGCGGACTCGCTGTCCCATCCACTCTCCCCAGGCCAGGCACAGTCCGGCCACTAGGTGTCAAGATCCTGCCTCGGAAGCGATGCTCCATGTCGCGGCGGAGCGCGCAGGGACGCCCCACACGGCACCGGCACCACCCGGCGCGCTCGCCAGGGCCGGCCGACCATTCCCGTGTCCCTCGAGAAGCAGTGGGAATTTTGAGAGCTGAACCACCTTCTTCGGCTGGTTCTTGAAAGGCCTCGTGGATCAGAGCGTGTGCCCGACTTGTCCGAGCGGTCGTGGGCGACTGAGTTTTTTTCCCCCGAGAGCAGCACCTGGACACATGAACCTAATGGCAATTTGCTTACCTGGGATACCCCCTCCCTTTGACTTACGTCTACAGGAAATGTCCTTGCTTAAGTGGAAAAGAAAGAAAAATAAAGACACAATAAGAACATGACTTCTGCTTCCCCTGCAAGCCGCGGGCATGTCTATCAGGACCTGGGCCTTGTGACAGGTTGAGAGAGAATTTTTTGGGGAAGAGAAACTCTCTGACAAGTCATCCCTGAAAGGCAGGCTCACGATAAGCCTCCCAGCGGGCCCGATCGTCGCCGCAAGGAAGCGGCGCCTGACTTCAGTCATGACATGCTAATTTTCAGCAGAAAAAAAAGCCTGGATGAAGCAGCAGGGCTGGACTGCCCCAAAAGAGGGTGCAAAGCACATCGCCCAAAATGAGTACAAGGAGACAGTCCCGGCTGCAGACCACTGACCTTTACCAGCTCGCCAGCAAATGTCACGAGGAGACAAAGCGAAAGAGCTGGTGGAGGAGCCCTTGCTGCAGGGTATAGCAAGAACTATGCAGGTCGCTGGCACGGCAGGAAGGGATGTCACCTGAGCAGGTCTAAGCTCTCACCCTCTGAAGCTTCCTGCAACATGGCACTGTTTTAAGGCTACCCAAGAAAGATGTGGAGAGATGCACACTTTCTCTCCCACCCTCCACGCTGTCCACCTGCCCAGCATTCCCCTTACAGAAAAGAGATTTCAGGAGCATCACATGCTGCTAAGGAGCATTCGGTGAGGAG
Organism: Tinamus guttatus; assembly: GCF_000705375.1. The sequence goes on along the minus strand of NW_010585513.1, from coordinate 21,128 downwards.
TCCATGCTGCCGAGCTGCCACCAGAGGCTGACAGGAAACCATGTGAAGCCCACCCCGCTGGCAGCTATTGTTTGAAATATCACTTGGCAAGAGATGCGCACATGCAGCCATGAACAGCATAAACACATCTACTTTCAAAGGGCCTTACTCAAAACTGAACTGGGATGCACTCAATCAGCCCCCACATTCACCAAAAAAAAAAAAAAAAAAGGTAAAGAAAGAAAGAAAGAAAGAAAGGAAGGGGAAATTCAGATTAGTCACAAAGAAGTTCCCCCGCCTGCTTCTCTGCATGCATAAAACACTCTCCTGAAGGCACCGTCTTCATTGCACCTCTGCTCCTGGGACAAGACACCACTTGTTCCCCCCGACCCCACTGGGCTCCGGGCTGCTTCCCCCAGCGGGCAGCGCAGAGCAGAGCAGAGCAGCAGAATGGACAAACTGCCGGACACGGAGCCCAAGAGGCATCAGCATCAGAGGGACCTTGAAAGGGAAGCTGCGGAGAACGAGTGGAAGAGCTGGCAGAGAGGCCAGCTGCGGAGGAACACGCTGCACCTCGTGTCTGCTGCTGCTCAGTGGATATTGCTGCTCGCCTGCTTGATCTACCTTGGCATAGATGCTCTGCAGCTCTCGAAGGTAAGAGCTTGTGCTCATCCTGCTGCCTGCTAGCCTGCAAAGCTTTGCAGGGGCTTCTTTTTAGAAAAGAAAAAGCATTCAGGCTTTTTTTTAAAAAAATGTCTTCTGCCCTCAAAATAACTTCCAGCAAGGGAGGTCTACCTCTCCGGTGATCCCTGTGCTACCCCAGGCTGCAGCCTTTGGTAGCCACTCACACACATTTTCATTTCATTAAAGGGATCATCTGGAGGAGTGCTCGTTTTCAACAAGTGAAGTTTCTTGGATGAAAACCAAGAAAATTGGTCTCTTGAACTGTTTTTAATATACCCTGTGTGCAGGCAGATATGCCAGAAAGCAAGCTAGCGTGTGACAATCCTAGCAAGAGCTCTGGCACAGGTCAGCATTCCCCAGTATGAAAATGTACTGGGCTTTGGAAATAGTCAGCTGTAATCTGCAAAGGAAAGCAAGTGTATCTGTGTGTGCCCACAGGACAGACACTGATTATATGATCAGCAAGCCTGTGTAACTTTTTATAACACTGTTCCAAGCTCAGTACAAACAACAGAAATACTTGAAACACAGAATACTTCAGCAAAACTTGCAGCAAATATTATTTCCTCTTTCACATGTTTGCGGACTGCTGGATTGCCAAGAGCCTTTCAGCAGTATTTCAGCACCACTTATGCATTAGCTACTTCTCCTCCCACATCTTCTCTGGGTGCTTCGGAATGCTCTCAAAATTGCAGTGTTTCATCTCAGCAGCATTCCTTCTTTCCTCCCACTTAGCCTTGGCAGAGCCAGTCAAGGGTTAGATGGCCTAGGGCTCTGTGTCCCTTGCTGCTTAATGGAAACCCAAAGCCCTGTGCAAGTTATTAAGCAGTTACTAAACTTTAGAATGAAATCCCTGAGAAAAGATAACTCTTTCCATTGGGTTCCATCCTCTTTCTTCTCCTTTCACTACTTGGAAGCCAAAGGAGAAGGGGAAGCTTCCTTGCTCTGCTCAGGATGCAGTAACGTCCCTCGTGTCCCACTCCAGCTGTGTCTCCTTTCTCTTAATACCTCTCAGATCTGTAAAAACATCCTCTCAAACCCTGTTCATCTAGAGGAAGGAGACACTGGCTGGCATTGCCACACGTGAGCCTTACAAGCCCAAGATGGCAGAGTTTAGGAGGAGACACAGTCCATGCCTGGAGTTTCCCTTCCACAACAGAAGTGACCGAAACAGGATGCTCAAGGAGCAGTTACTGTAGCATGAAAAGCCCAGGCTCTGGGAGCCACCAGATGACCCTTTCAGTTTGCAACACTTACTAAGTGCAGGCTCAAAACTGCTTTCTATTATTTTAAGTAGATGACCATGCTCTCCTGATCTGATTGCACCACGCTGGGCAGGAGAAGTCTCCCCGGCCACACGCAGGGGAAATTCATCAGCCCAGATTTACACGGCTCTGCAGTATAGCCTCACACTGATCATATAA
>NW_010585513.1:0-16963 GCF_000705375.1 Tinamus guttatus | reverse complement strand
AGCGGCAGCGGCGCCGGGGCCGCCCCGGTGCGCGGCCCTCCGCCCCGCCGGCTCCCTAACGCGCATCTCTCTCCTGCTTTGCAGCCCAGCGGCGACCAAGCCCCGTGGACCCACGTGAAGTTCTCAGGTTGGTGGCGCTCGGCCGGGAGGGAGGGCGGCCCGGGGCCCCCCGCGGCTCTGCACCCCGTGGCGCTGCCCGCGCTTCCCCGGTGGCTCCCGGTGCCCCCAAGGCGTGTTCTGCGCCTCGTGTCAGATCCCGGGGTTTTGTCGCCGTGGAGGAAGAGGCCGGAGGGCGATCAGGTGGGGGGACGGGCGGAATCTGCTCCAGCAAGTTGGCTGAGATGGGCTCTCCTGGGGGAGCGCAGGTTGGGCTGCATCTAGAACACAAGTCTCCACTCTGAAAGGTGTTCTTGAGAATTACGGTGTTTTCTTGAAATAAGTGAAGAAGTTCCTGGCTTTTGGAAAATGTAAGTGATTTGCTGTGCAGTAGTGCCGCAGAACAGAGCGGGCAGAGCTCCGCACACCAAGCAGCACTGCCCATTTTGCCCAGGCACATGTCTCGGCAAGAGAAAAAAATCTATTAAAACACATAAATCGTGTTTAAAATACAACTGATGGTTACAATTCCAGTGGAGATTATATGGGTAGCAGGGAATGTAACCTGGTATTGTTCAGAAAAAAAGCTTCTTTTCCAAGTTTGGGAAAATTGGCCTCGGCCAGGAGGGGCTGCTTTGCCTGGTAGGAGACCTGGAAAGTCTTTGCATCGGCGTCCCCCCAGTGTCTCTGCAATGCACATACATTCCCAACACAGTTCAGAGTAAGGTCACTGCTCATTCCTGGAGAAAACCTCTCTCACTGCATCCTGGCTTTAATTTTCCCTGTCTCTGCTCTCTCTTAATGTGCTTCTTCCTCTTCACTCTCTAGGCTGCACTTTCATCCTGTCTTAACTAAAAACACCCAAACCCAAAGACACAGATTTCTGTTGTTAGCATCTCCAGACCAAGCTCTTTCTCTTTTCCTTTCAGCTGTTGTCACTTTTCCATCTTTTTGTTTACTGCTGTTATTTTCTGTTCTTTTGAGGAACCTGTGCTTCCTGAACTCAGGGCATGCTGTACATACATGTCTGTATTTTTAAGAAGGAAATGCAGGAAATAGTGCCCAAGCAGAAGCTTGGGGAGATCATTCATATGAACTGGAGCTCTAGTCCAAAAGGTGCAGCTTGCTCAGGATCTAATCAGTATTTCACACTCTTCCTTTACAATATTTTCCCACCCTTCCTGCAGTCGTTCTTTATAATAACCACCCACTTCTCAAGAAGCGCTCACCTTCATTGGACTTCCTTTGCTTCCTTCCATTCCAGGTAAAAGCATCAAAGGAATTGCCATAAATCTCAGTGCCGAGAGAGGGTCTATTCTTATCAGAAATGGCTCCATCATGATCCCCTGCGATGGCCTCTACCTGGTGTCCTTGAAGGGTGATATCAGTTCTTCTCAGCTGGACAAAAAAGACTCATTAAAGCTGATCTTGGGGAAGAGAGATGACAAAACCAGTGAGGTCCTCTGGGAGCAAACTCTCCAGCACAACGATGAGACAGTCAGTCTCATCACGATGTTCTACTTCTTTGCTCCACATAACATCGCTCTATGGACCAATGCCAATGCCACCATTACGGATTTGTCCTTTAGCCTTGTGCTACTAAGTCCCATCTTCTACTGCTTCCGGTAGAAGATGACATGCTAAAAATGTAACATGTAAAGTACGGCTTTTCCTACCACCAACACCAAACTAGAGACAGCTACCAATACATCCACCTGTGGGAGGCTGGTTCTTGCAAGCTGTACTTGTACCAGAAGACTAGCTTAACCTCCTGTCTTGGGGCTATGGAAAGTCTCAACTGGAGTAAGATAAATCACAGTGCAAATGGGCTTTATACAGTGCATGCCATGTTTCTCTCTTGGGAGCTCTGCGCACTTATTTTGCTATCTAGGATGGATTTTCCTAACACTGGAGAAAACACTGGATGCGTGGAGCCCTTGAGGAGAACAAAAACAAAAGCCAAAGTTGCTCAGATGCAGAGAAACCCTGGGTTTCTCTATTTATTTGACAGTATTTGTATATAATAAAAACGTGCTGTATGTTTGCTAAAATAACTATCTGTTAAATCAGGAAGATACCTCAGGTGTCTCAAAACCACTTGGAGAATGAAGAGAACAGATCTGCTAAAGAGCTCTTTGCCTGAGAGAGCAAATTTGATGGAAGTGAGGGAGCTGCAAGAAACTGCTTTTGGACTGATTCTTGTAAATACTGTCGGACAGGTAAAGGCAAAGAAAAACAGACAGGAAAGGACCTAAAAGACTGCCCCAGACAGCAGAAATACTGGCCCTGTAGTCCCTATGGCTTTTTTTTTTAGGAGCAGCTTTTAACGGAAATGATAAGAACTGGCTGTGCTAGCTTGCTGCAGACTGCTGAAGCCTGAATGAGGGGGCAGCTACTGGGGCATCTACATCTTGATGCCAGCTCTCAGAGATGTTGTGTTGAAGGAGAACCCCCCCTCAAGCATGCGCACCCAGACTCACAGACTCAAAATTGGCTTGACCCTAAAATCCAAGCATGTACAGTTTGGGAAAACACAGAGACTTTGTTTTTGGTAGGTTCTCTCTGCTGGATCAAGTGAGACCTGCAGGTCTGCCCCTCTTTTCTCAGACCTGCTGGGGTGACTCAGACAGGTCCCACAAGGCTTCTAGCAGGTCTAGCCAAGCACACACATCCCAGAGAGCCCCACAGGCCTGACCTCCACGTGCACCCGCACGCAACCTGCCCTCGCTCCCAGCACAGCCTAGAGGCACGTGAGCTCTTGACGGCTCCTGCCTGCGCATCCCTCTGCCCGTTGTTGCTGAGGAGGAGGACTGCCTTGCCCGGGCTGAGGGCAGCATGAGAGCTAAGCACACGAGAACCTACTGCAGACACAAACCCTCCTTACCACGGGTGTGCTGTGAGGGGCAGAGCTGCTGATGCCAAGGGGCCACGTGCAGTTGTAGAGGGGTGGGTTTCAAGGGCAGCTTGACGACCTTGCTCCCCATGAACTCCAGCAACCTCCCTCACTGCTGACTGGGCACACCAAGCTGGTTGTTAAGAAGTATTTATGTATTTATACTAAAGGCATAAGGACATTATTTGACAATTCAGCGAAACACACAGTGAAGGCTTCAGACTTCAGGCTGTCAATGCCAAGTTCTCTCAGGGGCTCTCAAGCTCCTGGAGCTTTGCTGTCCCCACCAAGTATGCCATGGGGCTTGGGTGCCAAAGGGAGCTCAGGAAACTTCCTGGGCTTTGGGCAGCTTTCCATGTACTTTGAGGCAGGAAGTCTCCATGCTGAAGCACCCACTTGTTTGGGGCTGGAAAGCAGCTTTTTCTTATCTTGGGACTGAAAAGTCCTAGGCTGACTTGTACCTCCAGGGTGCCACTGCCCAGCTGCAAGGGGCATTTGAGGCTTTTACCGCTGGTTACCAACCTGCTGCTCTGCCTGCTACTGAGACCAAAGACAGCTGCCACGCTACCCAAAGCTGCACACTGTCATGCTCTTTGGCTGAAATGAGAATGGTTCCTTCCCTAAAAGTTAACAAAAATTTCTTTTGTAAAGTTGGAGTCACAGTGTCCCTTTGGAAAGCGGGATCCTGGTTTAACCGTATTTGAGTAGATACTTTCACATACTTTTGCAGATCAGCTCACCCCAAAGATATGTGAGTCAGGTCCTTCCTAACAGGCTTGTTCCCAACTTTGGCCAACATGGGATGGATGATGTCAGCAATGTGAAGAGGTGCACACTCTATAAAAAAGCTTAAGCCTAAAGGGCTACTGGATTTGTACCTTGGAAAGGATCAACTTTTTCTCCTTGTTTACAGTAGAAGAGGGCATTTCACTCAGTGGCTCCTGTATACTTTGAGTCTGACCTAGGAGATACATATATACATATAGGCGCATACATAGACAAACTTCTTGTCTTGAAATAAAGGTTGAAATAATTATTTTCCAGAGGTTAATTGCTTGACATAAACATCCCTGACATGTGGAGACCTCATGGTCTGACCCTCGCAGGAGACCAATTTCACAGAATACAGTCATCAAAGCAGTAACCACTATTATTAAATCATCTCCTATTTTAAGCAGTCACCACTTACACTATGCCTTACATTCAATAAACACATGCAGTATGAACTACTCAACACACAAATGTCATATAAATTACAGAGGTTCCCCCCTCCTTCCTCTTTTCCACCTCCCCACATGTGTAAAGTGAAGGAGAACATCACAAGGCTGAGGTGAGAGCCACAATCATCCCTTGGGTGCCAAATCATCCTATCAAACCAACAGTCAAACCAACCCAGTCCCTAGCCATAGCCATGCACAGAGACAGATCGAGGTTACTGAGAGCAAACAGCCTTCCCCACTGGTGCCAGGACATGTGAAGGTCATAGAAAAGTAGTCACTGATACCTGCCTCAGTGAGGTTCAGACCCCAGAAGAAGAGAGCTGGTGGTAGCTCAAGCTATTTTTGATCTTTTCTCACTTTTTCATGAATCGGTCTGAGGAAATCTGCTCTTTTATTGGCAGCCCCAAGACGCAGACCTTGGGGCTGTGGGACACATATCCTGTGTGTCCCACCACAGCAGTGTTCATAGCAGAAGAAACTATAGACAACAGCACAGAGCACAACGGACCAGGAGCTGTTTGTCTTTAAGACAGCACAGGAGTCAATGAATAGAAACATCTAAGCTCCTTTCATGTCTCTTTACAAGTCATCTCCTTCACTACCACAAACTTTTACCAATAACGGTGGGTAATGAGCTTGCGGTTTTTAGATGCCACACACCTCATCACCGGGCGTGAGTCACAGTTACTGCCTGTCCACCTTGGAAACAAGAGTGAGAGAGAGCTAGAATGTGTTTGGCAAAGGACAATAAGGTCTCAAGATCTTAAAGGCCATATCTCAAAGGGAGGACAAAGGCCTTATTGTCCCTTACCTGATGAGTTAATTTCAGCTTTCTGTTTTGCTCAGTGTCTGATATTGGGTTTACCACCAGCAGCACAGAATATTAGCAGGGCACATATATCTGAATTGGGACAAACAGATGAGATTTGGTTTCAGATATCACTTGGGACTAAGTGCAGCAAATGGAAATACTGGTTGATCTGCTTCTCCATCCGTCACTTCCTATAGCCAGAATAAACTTGTTTTAGTGGTACAAGTAGCACCAATTTGACCACTTGAAGGGCTAATTTTGGTGGCTGCTCATCAGCTCTGGAAAGTCTCCAGCCTAGACTGCATGTTGTTCCCAGCAGCATCCACCCTTTACAAGAAGAGCAAGGTCCTGCTGTCTCCCCATTACCTGCAACAACCCGAGCAACCTCCTGACTACACTTGAAGTTACGTTAAACTCCGTTTCTGAGACGTGTCCTTTTCAGAAGCAGGGCAGGCTCAGTGCCCCTGCTCCATGACATTCCACCTTACATCTTGCTGGGGTGATTGAGAACAGCAGCAATAACATGAGGAGCAGGTGGAAAGAGCTCACCCTCATCAACCTTCTGGACTCTCCCAGATACTTGCATGCAGCTGCGGCCGAACGGTCACCATCAGCAGACACCAGAGTCACTGGTGAGTGGTCTCGAGAAGCAGGCTGCAGATCCTACAAGGCTTCAGCGCCGCGCGACACTAAGGTGTAAAGAAAGCTGTTTCAGAATGACAGAAGCAGCTGAATCACTATCTAAAACCTGATCTTAGTGGAAATAGGCTTTTCTGGGTAACGAATAGCTACTCTACCCTTGTCATGGTTCGTACGTATGCCTGCCATGTATCGTAAACACAGCTGATCACAAAGAAGAGACGGACAACACAACCAAACCCCAGCTCTGAAGCTGCAGTCAGGCGCAGAAGCAGAGAAGGCAGGAAAGCCGCCTGCTGCTAAAGACCGTTCCTAAAAGGCTCAAAGAAGGTATCGAGGCAGTACTTAAATGGATAAGGGAAGTGAGTGGGTAAAGACTGGACGGCTCTTGCAAGCACATGTCTTTGCAGAGGATCAGCCAGGAGCTCTACATGAGAAATGGGGCAAAACCATCTACCTGCACCGGGAGCTCCTTCCCTCCCTCCACGGCTGGCAGAGGAGGAGCCAGTCAGTCCAGTGGTGCCCAGGGTCCGGCAGGCTGCCAGAGTATCTGTGCTCATCAGGAGCCTGAGGTCAAGTGAGAAACTGCTAATTCATACCGTGACAGGAGTGGCTGCGCTATAATTGCTACACATCATACCAGCCTGTAAAACCACATGGTTTTAAATAAGAATTAGTTTTTGGTTTAAAAAAAAAGACAACTGTTTGAAAGGTTAGACTACTCAGAGGATATAGCTCAGTCATAATGAAAGAATACAGTTATCTCTTAAGTAATGAGAGATACCCAGATTGCAATCAGTTGAGGGTCATAGGTATAAGCATATTGATTAACCTGCTTTGCTCAGCACTGATGTATATCAAATGCCTCACTTATTGTGTACATTTTTCTTGGGCCTAAAACTATACTGCAATCCGACAGGGAGGTGGTAACTTTCTGGCCTTATAATTCCACTGTGCAGCTCTGAATATTTGGTTTTGCCCATTTCAGCTTCCCCATAGGGAAGTTGGGACTGTCTGGTCTCCAGAGCTCTGAACAGCAGTGGGACGTAAAAGAAATGTGTTTGTTCCTTCCTTGCCCTATTTCTCAACCTCTGATCCCACAGCAAGCACACTGGGTCAGACCTCGGGGCTTGAAGCTTTGTCTTTGTCCCTTCAGGATTGACTGGCATCACCACCAGCACAATTATTGGGTATATTGGACTGCTTTGAATGCACATGCATTCTGTAGCACTCCTGCCATACAGTCATTTCTGCCACATTCAGGAAATTGCAACAACTAATTAAGATGAAGCGGAGACTGCGGTTACAGATATTGTGCCTGAGCATTTTAGATACTCATGACTGTTCATCTCAGTGTGCGTACTTCTAAATCTGTTTTGCAATGCTTGCATCCCCTGACCTATCCTCAAAAATGCTCCTCTTCCAGTCAATTCAACTACTTGCCACAGTTCATGTAATGCTCACTCACTTCTGCAAAAGGCAAGGCATGTGAATTGAGGAAGGTGGTGGGAAACTTACTGCAAGCTCTGGAAGACAAGGGGTCACTTTTGTTTGAAGCAGACCTGAATGCCTTCCATTGCCTGATGTGCCAGAAGAGTCATAGGGTCTTGCAGGACATGCTCTGATACTCCTCAAATAATATATATATATATATATATCAAATAATATATATATATATATGTATATATAAAAGGAGAGTTGAATTCTCTTCTGCTTCAGTTCCAGACAGCCCAAAGATTAACGTGGCAAGATATGAGATAGTAAGTTGCCCTCAGGAAGGCTGTTAAAACACACTTCCATCAAACCAACCTCTGCTTGAGAGAGATGAATAGAGCTTTAAAAGCCCATATTAGCACCACTGCTCCTAAGTAATGTGTGGGGGAGCCATGGAGGAAACTTCTCATGTCTCTTCCCAATGTTCTCCAAAGTGACCCAAGTGCAAGGCCCCTGACCCCCCAAAGGGCAATCTTGCTCATTGTCCACAAGTGACAGAGAAGTAAGTGCCCACAAAGTCCTGCAGAGGCCAATCCAGCTGCCTCACTTCCACATCTCCTTCTTGTGATGCTGGAGCAGGCCAGGAGGAAGCCACGGGCTAATGTTCCCCTCCACGGGCAGCCTCTGACATCTCGGCCACATGGGACTCCCTGTGCCTACCCTTTGCACGACAACTCAGAGACCAACATTTATGTCCTGCTAAGTTGGAGGCCAGTTGTCTCCAGCCACCAAGTGATTTTTTGGTCTCCCTCTGATTCTTCAAGCTTCCTCAAGGGTGGAGGTTTAGGTGGTTTCCTACATCCACCTGATGTTGCAACAGAACATAATCAAGGAGAGAAGAGGCTGTTATTTTTCTGAGAATAGGCACACTAGGTCATGTTGAGATGGCAAAAGCTCACAGAGCTTCAGGCTGAAGAGAGAAGCTCACACAGCACTGAGAACATGCCTAAAGAGGCTGCAGAGAATGTCCCTAGATCTGTGAGGCCTAAATGCCACCAGTGTGCTGGTAGGTGGCACAAACAAGGTGAATGCCAGGTAAGGTGCGTGGGTGGAACTGTTGGCTCTGTATAAGCCAGGAAGTCTTAGGTGGATCCCAGTGCTGTGGAGGTGGAAGCTCTCAAAAGATTATGTCATAGTGGGTATGTTGGCTGCAGCCCAGCAAGGCCGCCCTGCCATCACAAGAATGTTCTTGCACCATTTTATGGGGATGCCCTGAAGCCGAAGTACTTGCCAATAAAATAGACCCCCCCTTTCCTGCTGCCTCTTGCCAACCTCCTTCTCCTCACACTGGGAAGTGCACCACAGTATGTGAGATCATCCAGCCACCTGTCTGGTGGGCAGCAGGATCCATCAGCAACTTGTTGTCTTCTGCAAGCTCACTGTTTTCACCTCACCTAGCCAAGAAAGCCGTAAAAGAAGTAGTTTTGCTTTTGCCAGGTGGGAGGCTGACGGGAGAGGCCTCCCCAGGGTTTGATAATTAAACAGGAAAGCAACAGGTGCCAACTGGCAGTGCCAGATCATCAGTTTCTGGGCTGGGCAGAAAACTTCACTAAGGCTACAAAACTCACTGAGGTTTCTTTTCTTTCTGCTGAGCCTTCTTCAAAGTTTCTTTGTAGAAGCAGAGAGGGCAGATAAGTCAACAGAGAGGGCCATCTTCCACCTCCAGTCCTCCATGCACCTGCCAGGGTGAGCAATATCTGGTAAACTGTGCTTCGACCACCTGCTCTGTTCTGTCTCAGAGCTCAGCTTGAAAAAATCACCTTGCCTTCCCAGCTCTTGGCCTGCAAACACGCTCATTCTTGGTACATGTCATGGTAAGGGCAAGCGGAAGCCAAACAAGGGCTTTTGTCACTCTATCGTCATAGCAGGAAAAGGAAGAAAGTTCAGCAGATTTTCCATTCAACATGCCCAACACACAACCTCTGCATCATTCTTTGTAACCAACAAAGCACATGACAGCAGAGGATGAGGGGATGTGCTTAGGGCCAGAAAGTGAGTTGGTACAATGGGCTGCAAGGCCTCGAGCATGAGCTGCAACACAGCTGGAGCACACAGGAGGTAACAGCTCTAGAGGGTCTCCCTCAAGCACCATCTCTTTGAAACATCTCAGATTAGATTTTAGGTCTTGTGACTGTTCTTAACTGGAACAACTGTATCGGATTTAGGTCAAAATCTCCAAGCGGCCTTTGGGCCCACTTGATTTGTCTGCTGTTATAAGAAGTTGAATAGCGAGGTAAATAGTTGATACAAGTCAGGTCCCATGTCCCAAAGCGGGGTACCCAAAGTCACAAGATGAGCAGCTCAGGCTGCCTCCCTTTGCTCCATGGGCGTCAAGCCAAGGTGAACAGGCTCACCTGTTCCTCCAGGTGAGCCCAGGCTTCCCAGGGCTCCAGGAGAAGAGGAAATTCCCTTGAAAGCCACGGGATTGTGCAAGCTGGGGCGCAGAAGAGCATTCAGGGCACTCATGACTCCAGCCCTAGTGTTTGCAATACTGCCTTTGCTGGTAAGGTGTTCATATGAGCCAAGGAAATAAAAGCAGCAGCTGATCATCCACTACAAAGAGAGCCGGTGGGAAGGAACAATCCAACATTTGCAGACAATGCTATGGGGCTGTCCCAGAGAAAAGCCATGCAGGGAGAGATCAGCAGGCGCCTGCGACATCACCTGCTGCTGGGCCACCCACCCGGGTGGTTCAGCACCCAAGGTGACGGGAAGCATGGATTCTGCCCTGGCTGGGGACTGGTGCGTGGCCCTGAGTGGGGCTGCACGCAGCAGGGCTCCCTATTTGTTTTGCCAGCGAGGGCAGAGCTGGAGGGAGGCAAGCTGCCACCTGCTCATGCAACGGGAGATGCTACGTTGTGATGCTTTTGAGAGGATTAGAGGGAGGAGGATTTCAGTGGGCGGGAGTGGGTGACACAAGCGTGTCAGCTCCGGGCTGGGAAAAATCGTGCCAATATTTAACAGCTTTGAGGAGGATTTCCTCTTCCACATTTCTGTGAGCTGGGATCTCTGCCAGAAGAGGAGTAGGATGCATAAACAAACAAATGTGCTTCATTTTCTCAAGGCATCAGGAAGGAAACTGAAAGAGTTGAGATAGCAAAGCAGCCTTGCCTTGTCACCACACACTCCGGGGGCTGGGCACACCCTGAGAACACGTCACACATTCCACAGCATGCCTGGGGATTTCACACGGAAACCCCTTCTCTAAACAAGCCCCCACACCACTAGCAGGGACATTGCTCCATGCTCTTCCCACGGGAGGAATGTCCGGATTTTGCACAGAGGATCCAAGCAGCACCGTTCTGCAGGCAGCAAGTAAGGAGAGAAGACACCAAAAGAAAAGGACATGTCTGCGAATGAAGTCTACTCACCTAATCCAATAAGTTGACCTCTTTTCAGCTCCACTAGCAGCGGCAGGCCAAGCTGATATGACTTTGCTAAAGCCCTACTAGAGCCAAAGCAAACACCAGACTCTGCGATTGCTGTTGTGCAGAGCTGGATACAAAAGACCTAATGCAACTTCTTGAGCCTGGACCCCAGAGCAGGAGGGTTACTGAAGGCCAGGGTTAGAGTCCAAACAGGCTGGGAAGCTGGAGAAGACATCCGAAAAAAAAGAGAAGCAATTCAGAAAGGAGAACATATAAGTTTACACACTTCTAAGGTGGGAATTACCTAATATAAAAAATACAGTAAGAAACCAATGGTTTGGTAAAGATTTGGGAGAAAAGCACCTGGGGACTGCAGTGTACTGGGACCATGCTGAAGATGAGACTTACAGAAAAGGCAAACCTCACAGTGTATGCAAAAACTCAACCTTCAGCATAAGACACGTGCAGTTACCTGCCTGCTGTGCAGAGAGGGCACTCAGAGGGCTACATCTTCTCCCAAATGTCACCCTTCTAGAAAGGGTAAGAATCAGCATGCACAATCTAAAGGAAAATTGTGATATTCAGAGGGGTAGAAAACATCTCTGATGAGTTGCACAGTCCTCTGATCAGCCCAGGCGTTTACAGACCTGTAAATGGATGATGCAAACAGAAAAGGAATAACCTGTTTACTTGTATTTTACTCTTTCCTGTTAGGCTTTGAGGTGGCGACAGTCCAGCTGTGTCACCGTACGGCTATCTGCAAACCGCACAGGGCTGACACTACCTCTGGGCTGCTTCCTTTGGCGAGATTTCTTCCTGTTACAGTTTCGGGGAGTTTGCCAATGGACTTCTCTTACAGTTGTTTACAGGCATTGTCGCTGAAGGAAGCAGAAGAGTTAACTAGATAACATGGAAAAGAAAGTGGCTAAATATAACTCAGTCAATCAAGTCGCTTCTGACACATCTTCCTTCATGAGAAAGACACAGGAGAAAGGAGAGCATAGAAAACAGGAATATCACTTCCCTTCTTCCTCCTGAGTCAAAACCATTCAGGATTATGACTTCCTTTACTTCCTAAGATGCATCTGTTGTCTTGCTGCAGGCGACATTCCGGGTTTCTGCCCAAGGTAGCAGCCCACGTGCCAAGGGCTGCAGTGGATTGCAGAGGGACATAAGCCCAGGCAGAGGGAGGCAGGGGCCCAGCAAGCAGCTCCTACGAGTGCCCAGGCTACCTGGACAGACCCACCCTACCAAGAAAAGGTGATTCTAAACTTCTGTGGGAAAAAAAGATTCCAAGGAAGACAGAGTATGGGTGAGATTTCCCAGTGGTCCTCAGATTACCCTTTTTAAACTTTTTTTTTTTTTTTTGATTTTTCATCGTAGGATTTCAAGAACAGGCCTAATTTTCAGATGAGTTTCGAAGTTGTCAGCTACTGATTTTTAACCACAATACTCCAAAACTTGCGCACTACAACTAAGAAACATGTGATTAAGCCCTGCACGCTGCTCACATGAAAACCCTGCTAACTCTGTACTTACACACGATGTGACTCTGGAGTATGACAGCACAGCACTGCAAAGGGGCTTTTTTTTTTTAAAAAAAAACATTCAGTCAAAAAGCCCCGTGTTCTAAAATGCTCAGTTAAATCCTGAAATACTTCCACTCCAGGACCATCAGGTGCAGGACTGCGTTCATGCTGTGGATGGTGGAAGGGCTGGTGGCAGTGGCAATCCCTCATCCCTAGCTAGAGCTTTTCTCCTCTCCCCAGCAAAGTGCTGCTCCTGAACGAAGCTGCTACACGGGGATGACATGAGCAGCGGAGGATGACGAGAGGAGGCAGGCCACGTGATTCAGGGGAAACCCCTAATGCTCCCTGGTGGAGTCTGGAGATGAAAACCTTAGAGTCAGAGCAGCAAAACAGCTAGGAGGGCTTACCCCAAACCACAGTGGGAACAGGGAGATGGATCTGGCTGTGGACGATACACAGAGCATGGACTCTCTTTCTACAGTTGACTTCAGTAGACCACCCAGCATCAGGCCTGGCTCTTACAGTGCTAAAGGCTCTGAAGCCTGTACATCTGGAAAGGGAAAATGGAAAATCATTTGGAGAGCATAAGCAGAGGAATGTTTGCACGCGGAAAGGAAGAGGCGGGCAGAGGGTGAGTCAGTGGTTATGTGTACATATGACAACATCATCCTACATGGCTGGTAATTAAGGAAGGCAAAGAGGAAGTGAAGGTTAACACTAAGATTACAGTGCTGAGACTCACAGAGAGCGAAAGCAAAGGAGACTTGCTCGTGCAGAGAGATAATGTGTGCAGGAGCAGAAGGCTCAGTGCAGACTGGGTGCCCCGGGCTTTGCAGGCTGGCCCGCTTGGTGCTCCACAGCTAGAATCAGTGGAAAGAAATGATGGGAGAGAAAGCAAGGGACAGGTGATGTGAAGCCTAGAGATTGCAGAAGCTCATTTCCTTGCACAAAGCCTCTGAGGCAAGCAAAATGCTTTCCCCTTTCTCTTTTCCACCATCCTGATGTGTTGCCCCTTGCAAATTTTGTCACACATGGGCCAGGACATGCCCATCTTGCTCACACTGCAACAGCGAGATGCAAAATGTCTCCTTTCATGCAAAATGGCAGCGGGGACACTATCTCTTTTTCCTTGCCTTCTCTGTATATTAAGATACTTGGTGTTACACGGGACGCTTGATTTAGCAGCATGATTCTGCAATGTACTGAAACCACAATAGCAGGGAATACGCGTATGCAGTTCCATCACGAGGAGGAGGTCACTACCGGTCTCTGTAGTACGCTCCCCACCACAGTGCTGGGAAGCCCCTGCCACTGGAAAGCAACAATGGGTTGAAGCCAGCTCACACTCACTGTTCCCTTCAAAATTGCTATTAGTTGTTCAGTTTTACACCCTATGTTGGGATGAGTCACATTAACACGTCTCATGCTGGACTGGCTAAGCTCAGGAAACCACTTATGTTCATTCGAACAACTCAGGAAGAAAAGTTATCCACCATTAATCCATTCAACAGGCCTATCTGCTTATCTGACACAAAGGTCATCCTCTGGTAACCTATGTGTTACAATAAAGTCAGTTCTCTGCACTATAGATGTGACTAATGAGTTACATCCTACACGATTTCTGAGCTTCAGGAGCATCCCACCCTTTGCCCACCTCCTCTGAGCATTCTCCTGTGGCAGGGGTTGCTGATTCATCACAGCAATGGAGCACTTTTTTTTCACACCTTTCCAAGAAAACACTATCCATCTGTGCAAGCTGGCTTCCTGGAAGGAAGAGATGCTGCTTTGGGTGCTGGGTGGGAGTTGGGCTGGTCTTCTCTTCCCATCCTTCCCATTTCCTGCAGGACTGGCCAGAGGAAGAGATTTCCCCACGTCACCAACTTGTACTCAGTTTTCCTAAAGGAGATTCTAGTTTTAACAGATCAAGACTCTAGCTATAGGTCAACAATTACACATAGCAACTTCCCTTCCAGGGTCCCATTGATTATGCAGCCCGGAAAGGACTGCTTAAGAAGCCACCACGTGCATCGCACTGCTCATCAACTTAGCAGAGGCTGAACTGAACACAGGAAATTCACGGAAAGTGAAGGTAGACAGTGCATAAGATGCAAATCTTGAATGCTGTGAGAACTCTGGTGGGAGAACACTCGGGTAAGAACGTCATGAATTCCGTGCAGCCCATAGCTCTCAAATCAAGCACGCTGTCTTTCTCAAGAGTGATCTCTGGCAGGAGCACGTGGCCTGGGCTCCTTCTACGTTCCTCCATGAAGAAGTTGCTGCCTGTGCTCTGCGGGGAGCTGTAGCGCCTGTTCCTCACAGTCGTGCAGGCTTCACCCAAGATGCAAATCTGGAAAGCACTGCTCTAATGGCAAAGCAGAACAGCCACAAAATCCCGGGAGCAGGCTGTGGCCTAAGGAAACCAAAAAGAGAGTTTAAAAAGGGAGATTTTCCTGACAATTTGCTGTCTCCACTGAGATAAACCAGCAGCTCCTGAGAAATATTGCAATCAGAAATGCATTGACTGCAAGTAGGCAGTTTTTTCCCAGAAAGCTACTGCTGTTCTTGTGAAAGAGCAGTCTCTACACACTGTCATCGATGATACACATTTATGGTATCTACAGCTGCAGGGTAGGCAGGTGTGGAAAAGCGGCCAGGCTGGGCAGCCTTCACCCCTTTACCGAAGCTGCATGATCCTTCCCATTTTCACCTTGCTTTCCACTAGGTAACCAGCAAATTTCAAGCACTGGCATTGACATTTTCTGCCCTTGAGCTCTCTATAGAGTGGCACTAATAATTTTGGTTCTGTTATTTGCATGTTTTCCATATGGTTTCTATGCGGTTGTTTTCCGATAAACTGCTTAAGTTGCCAAAACTGCTGTCTCTAATATTTTCTGCTGCTGGAATAATTTCTTGAGTTTGTTTTTCTTTATATAGGACTTTTCAGATTCCTGGAACAAATTTCTATTACACATGACCATTTTTGATGCTGGCATAAGGGTTTTCACCCAAAGCAGGGTGAATAAATTGGGAACTGAGTAGAAGCAGCTATTGCTCAGGGAGAGCAAACAGTTTTTCCCTGGCTGCTCACCTCGTGCTGTCACAGAGGTGTGAACCTCTGCTGCCTCTGTCCTACACAGAATGTCACAGGAAGTCTCTTGTTTTAAAATGAAGTTTTTTTTTGGTCTATTTTGGGGGGTTAAAGCCAGCAGTTTAGCAAGCGGTGACCTTCGTGTCACCGGGGTTGCAGGATCTACAGGCTGACAGTGGTTTTGCGTCAAAGCATGGTTCCTAAACCGTCTTGAAGGATGCAGGCTCCCTGCCCTGACGCCACAGGTGCCCATTTGCAGCCACTGCCACCTCTTTGCCATTGCACTGCTCCGACCCTTGGGCAGGATGGCTGCAGGCCGTTGGTCTAGAAGGAGCAGCTCTGCTGCCAGCTGCTCTCTCCGGCACAGCTCCCAGGATTTGTTTGTCTGAGAAAGATAAGAAACAGCTGGGACAGGGATCCCCATTCCTACTAACCTCCTGGAGCTCATGTTATAGAAACTAAAGGTGACAACTGCTGTCAGCTGATGTCATCCAAATCCTTATTTGCTCTGGCTAGGAAGGACTCTGTGGAAACTGCACTGGCTCCCGGGCATCAGCTGTACGGTGCCTCCACTTGGGCACGCAGCCCATGCAAGGTCACCGCGAGGAAATGCTGGGGATTGCCCCAAAGCGCGTCCAGGGAGGCCCCCGGCTGCCTCCTCTGCTATCCCCCTGCAGGCTTGGCCTTGCTGCGAGGAAAGTGGGCTTGTTCACATCACGTCTGCCAATCAGAGCTACTTAGCTGTGACTTCAGAAAGATCTTGCTAAGGAAGGGTTCTTCTGCATGGAAAGAAATGCAAGTATCGTTCCTCTTTCATTCCTTCAGCTGAAATTACATCAATGATAAGCTGGTCGTAAGAGGAACCACAATTTTGCTTCCCAAAAAGCTTCCTTGATACAGAAAAAGCCAAATAACACAGATAGCTTCAACAATACACCTCTCTCATGCCTTTTCTCCTGAGAAGTGCCTTGGCTTTGTCCTTCCTTAGTGCCTCAGCCCCATGGTTAGGCTGCACTTCAAGGAGCTGAAACCCCATTCTGAGCTCTCCAAATCCTCCACAAAGACACACCAAACCTACTGATACAGTGATGATGAAAAACGGACAAAGGATGGTCCTCATGGATTATTTTGTACCCAGAGTATTTCAAATCTTTTAAAAAAATATACATGCAGACACATGCACATATATATATATATATGTACGCACACACACACACTCTCTGTGAGTATATTCAGAAGCATGACAAGGATGCCCCAAGCCAGTTGGCTAGAGGCAGCACCATCAGGTTTCCCTCACGCTGAATGAAAAGTAAGCTAAAAACACAGTTATATTGCCAAGTGAGAACGCAGGAGACAAAACAGAGTATTAACACAGCAGCTGGCAGGGTTTTTCTTGGATTGTTTTCTTCTACTCCTTCCCAGTTTGTATTTCTATTCCAACTCCATGCAATATCGAGATATATAGCTAAGTTTTGTTCCATGCCACTAGTAAAGTTAAGCCTTCTTCTGTGAGTTGGGAAGGGGAAGAGCAAAAGGCAAAAGTGTATGTGTGTGTATATATGTATATATATATATATATATATATATATATGTATATAGCCTCACTCTCACTAGTCTGTATATAGGACATTTTCCATGCACCTGATGCATTTGCAGAGCTGGCACAGATCTATAGGTGAGGTCTTTGCGTAATGGAACATTTTTAAATAAATACCAATCAAGAATATGTTTTCTTGTTAAAATAAAATCCATAAGATCTTGCAAGATCTAAGAAGAGAAACTACTTCTAAGGTAAACAATTTATTTTCGTTTTATGCTTTTTTTT
>NW_010585508.1:0-18366 GCF_000705375.1 Tinamus guttatus | reverse complement strand
GCCCTTTTCCCTTGTACTGCTGCTTTTTCTTTCTGACACTACAAGCAAAGCTCCGAGGTACACCAATACAGCCAACCCATTTGGAGCAAAAGAAACAGGTTCTTGCTTTGTTTTATTCCCCTGAGAATGTGATGAATTAACTATATTAACTGATCGTCTTGTGATCTGCAGTGTTTTCTTCTTTTTTTAATCTTATTCTTTCTTTTTTTTCCCTCTCCCATCAAACTGTCTCTAAGTTTTTGGGGAAAAAGTGTTAATCCCATCTATGCTTTTTCCACAAGGTAGGAAGTGATACATAAGATAAAAAAAATAGTTTTTTTTATTACTTTAGATCATTACAATTCAGAGCAGTTTACTCTCTTGTATAACCCAAAGTCTAGTATTTTTAAAAACCTTTAACTAGATATTCTATTTGATTGCATTTTATAGACCATTAGTTTCTTGTTTGTAACTAAGAACATATATTAATTCAATAAATTACTTCTTATAAAATGTGCAGTAACGAATCTGAAAAAACAGGCATTATGTTCTACACAGCACATCCAATGAGCAGCACCGAGTTCCTGTACAATAAGTCCTTCCATTCAGACCAGGGCAAACTTTAGGAATTTGGACCCATATCCTCATGCAGGTTTATATCTCCTTTGTGCGTGTGTGCATGCGTGTCTTCTTTTAAGATAGCTCTTTCCTCTTGAAAACCTTTCCCAGTTTATCTTTTTATTTCGTATAGTGTATTTATTTAATTGCCAAGCCATAATTAACACTTCACTTTTGTTTTCATTATTTACAGTATTAGCAGCTGCCTGGTTAAAACCTTCCCACACACCGAAGTGCAAGTCAAAACATTCATGTGAAATGCAGCTTGACTTTTTTTTTCCTTTCTTTCTTTCTTTCTTTTTTTTTCTGTTTACGTTATTAAGAATTGAGCCTTGTAGGCAGAAGGTAAATCTATTTTAATAGGTTACTGAGTCACTGCTTCCTGAATAAAATTAGAGTGTGCCAGTGAGCATTTATGGTGAAACAAAATTGTTTGCTCCCGCCCCGCCGTGTTAGCCGGAGCAGCGTGGAGGGCAGGTCAGGCGTGCGTGGACAGCCTCGTGGAGCCTGGCTGTGAAAGGGCACTCCTTGCGAATGCAGAAACACCTTACGAGAGGTGTTGGATCAAACTGTTCTGTGTTTTGTAGGTACTGTTTGCTCATGGACTTTTTTACCCAGCGCGAGCACATTCCCACCCCTGCAAGGGAAGGACTCGCTGTGTCTTGCCGCAACTTCTCTTGGCCTCCACTGAGCACTCTCTACAGTCACTTCTGTAGCAATTAAATCTAAATTTTCAAAGTGCCATTCTCAGGAATGATGCAGACTCCTCTGGGCTGTAGGATGTGCTGGAGGTAATATTTCTGGATATGAGAAATTGTTTCTAATCAAATTTCAGATCTCTTTAGCATAACTTTATTATTGGCTTATACCGTTTTAATCTCTTGTGGGGTGAGATCACTCTTTAAAAGAAAATCTTCTGACTTTTTTTTTTTAATGTTCTCAGATGTGAGGGTAAATGTCATCATTGCACATAGCTTTTACGTGGAGGTAGGAAAAAAATATACTTGCTTGTCAAAAACATCAACTGGCTTTCGTTACCCAAGGGTAGCGATGGTGGAACCTGCTCCGCTTCTGTACGGAAATGGAGCAGGTCCCGAGTCTGCTGGAGAGCGTGTTGTCTGTGACAGCTGAGTAAGGCCGTGGCTGAACACAGTGTCGCTGTTCATGTGCCTTTGCTTACATGTGTGTAAATCTTGCACCCATTTCTCCTCCAGCAAGGTACCCTTCTTTTTGGCTCCTCTAACAGTCTTGGTATAGTGCTCTTGCACCTCTTACCACTGATCCCTACAGTAGCTCCTCAAAGCATCAGTATCCATCTTCTGAAGAAAACGTATGGAATTATTTTCGTCTGATAGGTCAACAGGGATTTTTGGTGAGAGCTGAGCTGCTCCGGGCCCTCCTGGGAGCCCTGGCGAGCGCCTCTCCTGCGCCTGCGCTAACAGCCCGGTCCCCAGCGCTCCCAGGAGGTGCCGCTGGGCACGTGCTGCAGTGAAACGTGTGCGAGGGCCCAGGTTGGCCGGTCAGGCAGGAGCATTTGGAGTCTTTAGCTTTTTGGAAGCCTCAGCAGACCTGAGACAGAACCCGCCCCGTTCTGGATGGTTGCGTTTCTGCAGGTGTGTTCAGAGGCACGCCAGGTCGCTTAAAGCACAGTTTGGACAACCTCTTGGTCGTCCTACGCCTTCCATTGCCTTGAGTCTCGTGTGCCAACCAGTGGGAAGGGTTCCTTCCTGGGAGGGAAGGAAAAAGCTGTCTACTTTCTACATTTATAAACCAACTGCAGGCAATTTATGCCAAAACAAAACAAGAGAACAAACTTTAAAAAAAAAAAAAAAACCTAAAACCTCTACACTCTGCAATTTTTCAGTATAAATTAGTCATAAATCTTGTGGTTTAAAAAAACAAACATGATTTTTTCATAAACTTGTCCCCTCAGTTGTCTCTGTTGAGGCTGTGTTTTGATTGCACACAGTGGTAGTCCTCTTTCCCCCTATTTGCATCAATTTACTTTCACGTGTTCCTCAATAACGTCACACTTCTCCTACAGGAGTACACTTTTTACTTAGTTAGCAAATACAGCACTCAAAAATTAAAAGTAGGTAACACCTTTCCTGCTCCAGCAACTTTCTAGCTCACTGCTAATGCCCACAACTGGAAAAGCAAGAGCAGAGTTTTTTGCTTTTAAGCAAGTGGGCAGGTGTCCTCCTGTTCAGAAGGACTACTGGTCTGTTTGTCAGCTGTCATTTTTCCTTCCTATGGAAAACAGATGGACTTAGGCTGCTAGCCCAGGGTGGAAGGGAGGCACCTTCCCATGTCCCGTGGGAGGAAGGACAAGGGCCGGGCGCTCTGTCAGCCCGTGTGTGTCAGTCCTGCTGCCCCCTCATTCTTGGATGAGATCTCGGAGGTGATGGGAGTGAAGATGTGTGCAGAAAAAGAAGAAAAGCCTGAACGCAGGCTGGGCTCTGCTCTGGTGACAGAACAGCCCCCGTCGCTCCACATGCAGTGCTGCTCCACTGCATGCCTAGGCTGAGGGTCACCATCAGACCCCCTCCTATAGGACCTTGTTAAGGTGATCGTGGTGTCTTTGTTTACAGTGGTTTTAGCAGTAATTTCTTGTTTCCTAATGGTGTGGAGGAGTTCAGCTTTAAGCGTTCGAAATGGAGCGATTAGACTCTGTGTACGTTTTTGTTTTAAGTAACTATCTGCAGCTATGAAACTGATCTTATAATAACAGGTGGGTTTGTGTGTATTTCTTCTCTGCTACTTAGAATTTCTCAGTTTTCAGAACCTCGAGGGAGATGGAAAGGTACAATGCGATATGAGACTGCAGATATTCTGGGCAGGGCTCAGCTGTGGTTTACACCTCCTCTCCATCCATATAACTCCTTTGATTGCAGCACTCGCCGCAGTACGTGACTGGAGTACTGTGCTGGTGTAAGGTGGATTATGTAAAGTAGCAACAATGCTGGGGCATTAATTTATATGGATTAATTTCAGAGTGTGATCAAGAGCTCCCACTTTTGTATCTCCTGCTGTTCTGTTAGAAAATACCATTTTGGCAGCACTGGAGAGCTAGGATAACAGAACACAGACATTTTTGTAAAACCCCTGTCCATTCTGGAGCTGTTCAGCCCGTTGGCGTGTCACCTGCCAAGCACAAGGCTCAGATTTGCTCTGGAAAGTGATGGAGGGAGAGTGGAGGGACGATTCTGACTCAGGACACTTGTGTGCATGTGCTGAGGCCCACGAGCAGCAGCCGGGCCTCGCAGGAGGGCCCTGACCACTCGTCCTGACCACGCGTTTCTCATCCCATCGTCCCTCAGCAAGCTCCTGGGTGAGACCTGCCGCTTCCACGCACATGGCACTGGGTCTTTCAGAACCATGCCAATTTTCTGTTCTGCTTTGCTAGCTGTGCTCTTTCTACCCAGACCTTGGAAAAATAATTTTTATTTAATAGAGGGGAAGGTCCGCTTCTTTCATCCCCTCCATCAGTGTGAATTATACGCGGGCAGATTTTGGAAGAGGCGCAGTAATTAAAAAAGGGGAAAAAGAGGAAACGAGCAGCTCAAACCCAGGCAGGCAGTTGTGGCCGGGTGACGGTGGCCGTGGCACTTGCCACCAGAGCAGGAGCAGTGCCCTCCTGCTTCGCCAGTCCCACCTTGCGCCGACTGCCCCCGCGTCAGCACCTGCCGCCACGGCACGGCTCGCGCGTAACTATTTTAGGTTGTCCTCAATCATATTCCATCCAGCCCTGAGGAATATTAATCACCATTTCATTACATTCGGCTGGAGGAAAAGCTAGAATTTATTATCGTAATTTTTAATGATGCATTATGGAGTAACATTGAGAGTGAGCTAAAATACACTGGTATTAATTAGCATTAGAGAGAACTTAGAGGAGAGAAAAACAGTGTGTTGGCAGTAGGTTTTCCCATACGATGCTGAGCAGGGTGGCATAGAGGTTGTATGAAGCAAGGTACTCTAAACTGCTGTTAAGTAGTTCAAAACCAAAAGGTCTTTTACTGTGAAATACAGATGAGACTGTGTTAGACTGGAATTTAATTTAAAGTAGCCTCTACTACTTCCTTAATTTCCCAAAGCACTTTACAAAGCAATAACAGAAAATAGTAGTGTGATACAAAAGCAAGTAAATCTATAACTGATTTGCAGTGGGCCAGTTCTCGCTGCAGTCTCAGCTTGCTCAGTGTCCTGCATGCGCTGAGCAGTGTGGGGCTGATTTACACCAGCTAGAGTTTGGTCCACAGCCAGTGGTCTGTACATAAAACAGCAAAGCAGGTGAAATACTGTTTAAAAAAAAATGAGAGGTTAGCCAGTAGATCACATGTATTATTACTTTTTAAAGCCTTCTTAGTCCTACAGCCACAGAATTTAATAAGATATTTTGGTACTGATCCCGCAGGAGCAATAGGATGCTAAATTTTTGCTAGGAATGATACTAGCAAAGAGACAAACAAGTGTTCATTTAATGTGCCATCCTCTAGAAGACACTTTGATAAGTGAAACTGTGCTGCAGTTACAGAAAAGCACATGGAGGAACATGTATCATTATGTGCTCAGAGAAAGATGGAAATACAATATTTTTATTGCGAGTGTTTATTTTTTGCCCTCTTAATTCACTGGCATTTTGCTGTCTAAGAGAGAAGCAAATTTGAGGGCAAGCAGTTGATGTCGTATCAAAGTGCTTGTTTGAAAACGTGTGTGTGTGTGTATGCATACACATACATACCTGCATGAATGCATACATATATATGTATAAAGCTCACAGTAAATTAGGGGACTTTAGAGGGTTGTGGTAGTAAACTAAGTTGCAGAACTATACTCATTGCTGCTGGCTATGGACAGACCTGGAATTTTGCTGATAAAATCTGTATCTGTATCTGGTTGATTAGTAGTGAAAAAGAAACTATGCAAAAATATCAGTAGTCTTGCAATCTTTGCAGCCCCTTGATGTTAGCTCAGGCTTCAGGTCAATCGAAGTATGAAAATGCTTTCAAGTAGAGTTCTTGGGTTTTTTGTTTGTTTTTCCCCATTCATTTTCTTTAAGCTGATTCCAAGTTGCAAATTCTTAAAACAGTAAAAATCAGACGAGTTGATGAATGTGTTTGAACAGTGTCAGTTATCATTTCAGTGCCAGTGGCCCAGGAAATAGTGCAAAACTGGTGGGAAAAGGAACAACAAGTTCTTCTTGTTCTCCAGAATTTATGGAATGATGAAACAGAAAAGGAAGTAAAATTGGATGGCTTTGGCAACTTCTAAAGGATGTGAACAAGGTGATTTTGATGGACTAACTCGGTGAAATACAGTCCTCTGGACTGTGTAAAATGACGTGTTTGAGCACAGCTCAAGCCTTGTCAATGCCAAGACGTTACCAGCCATGCTCAGCATGGGGCTGCTGGTGTGGACATAGGAATAACTCGTTGGCTAGCAGAGTTCCTGCACTGCCTGAACTCACGGGTGTTATGAAGCTGGCTGAACGCAGGAGGCAGTTTCTGTATTTCTTCCGCTTTTTCTGTGGTGTGGCAGACAAAATTCAGGAGTGGTCTGAAGTGCCGTCAGCACCGGCAGTGGATTCCGGTTTTGGAAGCACTGGTTATTTCAGTGTCTCTTTCATCAAAATGTCTATGTAGTCAGGCAAAAATAAGCAGCACTAGATCTGCAGCACTGTTAGATCTCGTGGGGAGTGGGAAGAAAAGGGATCTCCTGTGGGAATTCTTCATGAGCAGACAACAGTAGCACACCAGCTACTTCAGCTAGCGCTTTGCAGATGGCTTGGCAATCTGTTACGAGTTATACCCCAATACACAATCTTCCCTCTCCACTTCTCTTCAAGCAAGGCTGTCTGTGGGTATCTAGCTCCAAGAAATATTCGCCTTCGATCCTAATGATACTCTTTTCATGATGAGCTTTCTACAGATATCCAGTGATCAGCAGGATGACTCCATATCCTATTATAATCTGCCAGGTAGAAATAGATAAATCTATTAGCCCAGGCTCGGCTTGTTTTTATCATTGTGACAGCTTCCCATGAGCCTGAATTCATCAGGTTCCTTCAAAACAGCCAGCCCCCACATCATCTGACAGCTAAATTTCCATGACCGAACTGCAGGTTAATAGATCTTTAATCTTTATTTAATTACTCATTAATAATTCAGGTTCTGATCCCTCCCTCCTTCCCCCCCCCCGCCCTCCTTAAATTGATTAGTGGATGTTTACTGGGAGACTGATGGCTAAAATTGTTGCTGTGAATGTTTTAGCATGAGCTTCCTGGCAATTTTGACAATCACGACAAAATAAGTACCTAAGTATCTTTAGCTCCTTATTAAAGGACACTGGGCACATCCAGTTAAATATAGCAACAGGTTTCTGCCTGGGAGAGGTGGCAGGAAGATTGCTGTGCTGTTGTACCTGCTGCAGTAGCTCTTCTGTAAATCACATCAAACACATGTATAAGCACTGCCTCTGCAGACCCTGCCTCGTGAATTATCAATCTTAAAAACACAGGCTTCATTATCTTTCCAGGTCCACTGGTGTATATCAGGAATAAAAATAGACAAAGTGAAAAACAGATACCAAGAAGGAAGATACTTGGCCCATTTTCATAGACTGATATTTCTAGGTTATTCCCACTGTTTTGCAAGGGAAATATTACTGAGAAATGAAGATTCCTATTGTATTAGGTTTAAATTGATTCTGCTTCTAATTTTCGAAGCTTTCAGAGTGAGAGAACCCAAGGAAACGTTTGAAGCCAAGGTAAAGTTAGCTGAAAAGGGCATAACCTTTTGGATCCCAGCATAATTTGTTGAACAACCAAATCGCATTAAGCCCGTGTTTGCCTTTCTAAATATTGGCTCTGCTCAAGTCAGGGCCACGTTGCAGTATAGCTGTCAGGTTCCTGCGTGGCGTGCAGGGGAGCTGTCACCTCGCACAGCGCTAGTTCACTCTCCTGTGCACCTGCGCTGAGCGCGGTAGCGGCTCTGCCCCTGCCGGGGCCGGGGCTTGAGGGATGTCTGCAGCTCTCTGCATCTCACACAGTCACATAGTGTTTTCAGTCTCCTTTTCTGTTAGTCAAATCGCTGAAGTTTGTTCTCTGTCTTCAGATTACTTGATTGAAGGACTATAAAAATCCTATGTTTAGTTCTTTACGGATGGAAAAAGAGGAGGGGTCCAAGCCAGGGCAGTTGCTGCAGCCCTGGACTAGAAGTGCAGGGGTCCTGGGCAAGCTTTAACCTGCGGTAACACTGGCTCAGTTACGGCTAAGGACTTGTGGTCTTGGCTCAGCTTTCTGTGGCTACAAATGTATTAATAATGATGACATAAGATCATCATCGCTCTGTGTTAGCTTGAGAGTAAATCAAGCCAAGATCTCTTACCTGCTGCAGTAGTCAGCAGCAGACATCTAAGGCAGAGTGATATTTCCAGCGTATATTCTCCAAACCTCTTGTGATTGCAGCCTAAACCCTGAGACATATATAATGTCTGCATGGAGAAAAATCTTGATGGATTTTTCTTCCATTATTTTCTCCGGTTAGTTTTTGAACTTCTATACACATTTAACATCTCCTGTGGTAATAAGCTCCACAGTTTTAGTTGCATTTCATGAAGGTTTTTTTTCCTTATGCTTTCTTAAATCTGTCATCTGTTCATTTTGTTTAATTCTCCTTAAGCCTTACATTAGAAGAAAAATGAATAGTTGTCCCCTGTGCACTTTTCCATTGCTCTATTGATTTTTTTAGACCTCTATCATGTCTTCCTCACTTATCTCTTCTCCAAATTGAAAGGTCTTAATCTACTTAAGCTCTCTCTCCTATAGGAACTGTCCCATACCTTTCTAAGCTTGCTATCTTAGCTAGCTACATAGAGATTGCCTGTCTAAACCAATGACAGATTAATTTTTATACATTGTCCACATTATTAATAAGAGGTAACAGCTCTGTGGTAAATGTGCGTGTGCCTCACAGTTCTAGACCACTAGCAACCCAGAAAAGCAGCTGCAACCTCTGGTCACAGACTCCCAGGTCTACCTGAGGATCTGTACTACCTACCAGGAGAAACAGGCTCTCGTCAGCTCTGTGAGGCAGCACCAGAGGCAGGCGCTGCAGATCCTCGCGTCACTCCTGTTCCACATGGAGAAGGCAGATGGGACAGCGGAGCCATGTCTCTACGAGCAGGCCCAGTGATCCCCCTCCCACACGGCTTCTGGGGCTGGGGATTGTGGCCGTGGATTGCTTCCAACGGGCAGGATCTTGTCCCCCAAGTGTAATGTATTTCCAAATGTTGGACACAGAAGTGCGCACGGCCGCTAAAGCGCAGCGGCACTCTGTGATTTGTGCTTCCTTAGGAAATGGGCAATGATCTATGCTTCATGTGTTTGGCATCTGATGACTTCCTGAAGCAGAAGAGGGCAGGGATGGGATTATGAGCAATGTGGCAGGAGCGAGTATGCACAGTAAGTCACGCAGAGAAGCTGCAACATATGACAGCTTTCAGGCAGATAAATAGAGACTGATAAAGAAAAGCAAGTTAGCCATCTATACTGATCGAAGTGGGAGGAGGGGAGCCTGATATCTTCACAGGGCACTTTTTTCTCCCTATATTGAGGGTTTAAATGCTCTCAGAAAATTAAACATAAATAAATAGAACTAGGCTGCTCATTCGCAGCTCCCCAGGTGTCTATCTGGGCACGGCAACACTGATGTGATGTGCCGCAGAGAACTGCGGCCTGGGCCTCTCCTCAGGAGACTGCCCACCTAATACAGGAGTGTTGCAGGGAGAGCACTTAGCGATCAAAGTCACTGCGCTCATGTTCACTTGCAATCCAAGTTGGAATATTTGAGTTAAATCTCAAAAAATGGCAGTTAAGAGCTGCCAGTATATGTGCAGTCTAATGTTTCCCCCTTCGTTTCCAAAGCAAGATGTCAAATTGATTTTTATTTTTAAATCTAGATCACTTTGTCTACCATATTATGAATTTCAAAGGACTTCCCTGGCTGGTTTTGCTCTATTCTGATCTGTCAGTCTTGGGCGGAGGCCCCAAGTATAGACTCTTGAAGTTAGATTAGTTAGAAAAAGCTGTTTTATTGTTGGCATCTATTTCAGAAGGTGGCTTTCCCTTGGAGCAAGCCTTGGCACCAGTGCCACGAGCGTTGCCCTTCTCAAGGCAGGTGTGAGCCACGGCGGCGCTAGAGGGGTTCGGTGTGGTGCAGAGACTGTGTGTCTGTCGCCTGTTGCCGTCTGCAGTCCGTGAGGGGAGGCGCAGTGCTGTCTTGCACACCTAAACCTGCGTGCCCTGTGCTAGTCTGCGTGCTTTCTGGTTAAAACTCTCATTCTAACAACCCTGACTACTCAATCAGGGGAACAAAGGAGGAAATGCTGACTGTGGTGCGGAGCGCTCTGGGCTGCGAGGCTCATACATCAGCTTTATTTGAGCAGGAGCATTTTTTGGAAAAGCTCCTGGCAATCTGCACCTGGGCTAGACGTGAGTGGAATAGACAACTTCCTTTCTGTTTCCAAGAGATCCAGGTAGAATAAGGGGGCAAACTCTGTGCATGAGCTCTGTCTCCTGGAGAGGTAGGTCTCTCACGACAGGGACTCTCCATTGCAGGAGGATTTGAGCAGCAAGGCAGGAGTGTGGAGCTGTGTGTGAACTAGCACAGAGGCGGCCGCAGCGAGCGTGCGCCCACAGAGGTATTTCACAGCCGAGGGAATTGCCTGCACGTTTTGCACGTCACTGCCCACCTTCATGTTAAGCTGGCATGGCTTCTGAGAAAGCAAAATAAGAATAAGAACAAAATAAACTTGAAACCACAGTATGCAGTGGTCATCAAATTCAATCATTTGCCTCTGTAGGAGATCCCCACACCTGTCAGACAGCCATCAGAAGGAAAAAACAATAGATTTGAACGTAATTTTTCATGTGAGAGGGTCCGTGGCATATGGGGAGGAAAGCTGAGCAGAAAGGTGGCAAGCCTAAATAAATTATTTCTGAATGAAAATAATTTTATATGCACAAATGAAAATTCTATTTTTAGTACAATCTCTATAGAAGCACTGCTGGTTTAGGTTAAGACAGTTCAAAACTGAGCATTTACTAAAGTTTAAGATATTAGCGAGGTTAAGAAATGCTGAACCAGTACACCTAACATAGGAATAAATGGTTCTGTCTGCCTGAGGCTTTGCTGAAATTAAATATCTCAGTAGGAAGTAGATTTCATATAGCTGAAGAAAATTTCAGCTAATTTTGAGCAGGTACTGTTTATATGTCTATATAAACGTAGACATCCAAAATATCATCTGTGTTCTCATATTCGTAGGATATCCGTGTCTGAGGTGGCTCGCAGAGAGCAGCAGAAATCCCTGGAATCTCGCCCATGGTTCTTGTTCTCGCTGGGACATGGCACTATAAAGCTAATTAGGTAGCAGAAAATAGTTTTTATAAACAGGTTGTTACTTGATGGATTTCACTGATGCTGTCAAATAGTCTGTTTGATAAATACTTACTACACAGTGAACTGTATTCAGGCAAGGTTAAAATGAATTTAACTGCACTGAAATCTAAATGAGATAAGCGTGCTGAGATGTGGTCCAGTCTTGGATCTGTTACAGAGCTCTTTTATTAAGCAGAGCAAGAGACAACTTGCGTTAGTGAAATGAAAAATAGAGGAATTAATCGCGGAACATATTTTCCGAATAATATTCTTCCAGCTCAACTTGTGATGGATTTGTTGTTGACAATAATGCAAAATTAGCATGCACAACAATTCCATCTCCCTGTAAGAGAGCCGTGAAGGGTTTGAGCAGGAGCAGCTGGCATGGAGGAATCTGTAGCACATCAGGAGGATACAATTACTGTGAAGCTCTTTGGGAAGAGATGGACTTCAAAGATGCACATCAATCAGGGAACACTGGAGATTAATCCAGTGTCTTGGGAAAAGCCTGAGTGAATCTCAGACAACATCATACCATAAAGATGGATTTATAATTTCAGGGCTTTATATCCCCTTGACTGTTATTTCTGTAATAGTGATAAAAAAACAGTGAAAAGTTGAAATTAGAAAGGTTCCTTTGAATACACCATTATTAAAACATCCCTTGTTCTCTTTTCTTCTTGACAAGTCTGCTTCTCTCTCCAGAACCCGAGCCTTGTAAATCTTTCTTCTTAGACAAAAGTACGGTGCTGAAAGTAAGTTAGTAAACACCTATCATTGCCACCTCTCTAATTATGATTCCTTTTAAGCTGCTGACACCTCTCTGTATTTACCTACCTGTTCCTATGGCTCAAGTAGTGATTGAAGCCATCGCGGCTCCCTGTGATCCGTTCCCCAGCAGCTCCTGCTCTGCACTCTGCTCTCTCCGTTTGGAACATTTAGGAGGGAGTATAAAAAGGAAAAATCTTTGAAACAAAATGTCCAAAGAGCCAAGCAGAGAGTTCCTGAGCAGTCTTATCCAAGCAGAGTGAGAAATAACAGCCTCAAATCTTACTGCAGAAATGTTGTTGGTAGAAAGCAATGCTAAGAACAGCTGCTCTCATGTTTTTTTTTTTCCAGTAAAGATCTATTCACAACCTATTTTTTCTCTCACATCCTCACTTCAGCAGACATTGAGAGGTGCCCTCTCTAGCAGTTTGCCTGGCATCGTTTACTTGTAAATCATGTTATCAGTTAATTGGGGGATTTTGTGATTCTTTAAAATCCATATCCCTACAAGCAAATGCAAGAGAGAGAGTTAAGGGAGAACGTTAATAACAATGAATCTGTAATGAAACAGAAGGAAAAAGTACTCAGTGGTGTGCGAGATGGGAAGAAGGTCAAGTAGTCAAAGCTGCTCATTTGTTTCCTGTGCATCTCCTTAGCTTACTGTGCATCAGTTTAATGTGGTTTAGGTCCATCAGAGTCAGAGAACTTAAGAGGAAAAAAGCGGCCATTCTTGGCAATTCAAATATTAACTCAGAAGTGCAGCACTCACAACACAAGAAGGGTTGTCAGTTATACTTACAAATATCTTATTTGTTTACATTACAGTGAAAAATGAAATGATTTTTTCTTCTTCTCTTTGTTTTCTTGCTACATTTTTTAGTTACCACAACTTCATACTGTCAGACCCTGTAACAGGAAAGATAGTGGACATGATAAGGACAAATGAAACCATTAATTTTTCCAGAGAAAGAAAAAAAAATCTGACTCACGGATGAGTCAGATATTCACAATCAACCAAAAAAAATGGCTTCAGTAAGATAAAGAGATAATAGAAGATTAATAACGCTGAAGTTATAAATAGGATGCCGACCTCCTGTTGAAATATAGATAAAAAGATCTGGAGTCAAAGTGTGTGTTGATATGAATGTGTGCACCTTAAGGCATTCTGGGGCCAAACTATTGCAAAAACATATCATTCCAGCTCCTAGAAAACATAAAATAACCTTGCTGTTGTATCTTACCGTGCTTATTAGAATGACTCCCTCAGGGTGTCTGGCTCACAGAGTGGAGTAATGTTAAAACAAGACAAGTTAAGCCTGTGGTGTATGAGGTGACGCTTAACTGGTGACACATAGATATCCAGTTCAAGGTCACTCGTGTCCTTAGTTCTGCAGCAGGACCTGAATTTCCTTGAGCTGCTCTGTGTATGTAATAAGTATTTCAGAAGATGATGTGTTTTTTTGTTTGTGTGTGTGTTTTCTGCCTTTCTAATACAAGAAGGTCCCTCCTTTCCTGTTCCCCCCTTTATCCCACCCAGCGTGCTGCAGCCCCTGCAGAAGGTAGTCGATGGTTTGATGTAGCAGCTTGTGCATTGCTGAAATGTGGAGGCTCCTGAGTAGCTCCTCCTGGCTGGTCAAAGCCTTGAGATCCAGTTTGCAAAGCATCAAGTCTGCTCTTGTTCAGGAAAGTGCCTCACAAATGGGTATTTAGTTGTCATTAACTTAGGGGGATTTTAGCGGCACTTAAGGGTAAGCACAGACTGAGTTACTTCCCTGAATAAAGCTGCTTTTCTCACAGGTCCAGCAAAAATTCTGGCAAGCTGCTTTAATCTGTGGATCCTTGTATTGAATTTCCTTTTATTATGGTACAAAGAAAATTCATTGCAGGAATTCTTTGTTTTTACCATATTACCAGGAAATATGGTCATTTTTTTAAGCTCTTTTAAATCTTTGAAAAGTTAAGTAATAAAATACATTGAAAAGTAAGTGACCCACCATTAGGCAAATATTCTAATAATAGAACAAAATCTCCTACTGAGTATCACATCAGTACACCTGCTGTCTCTAGGAAAATTTTCATTAATATGGATAATTCAATCTTGAGTTGATGTAAAAATGAAATAATATTTTAACTACTGACAAATATCTTTGTCAAATTACATTTAGTAGGAAAGAAGATGTCATAAATATTCTTATCCCAAATGAAAAATAAATTAGGCTGCACTGAAGTTTGAAGCACTGAAATCTGCATTAAGTAAATTGTTACTGAATATTAAAACCAGAATAAAAGAGGGATTTTCAGTGCACATACCACTCATTTCAATGCAGATTAATTTAATGCCCAACTGATGCTAATCTTCTCTAAACCAGGATATTCTGAGATTACAGAAGCATTCAAGGGCTTTCTCTTGCTCTTCAAGCGTTGTTGAAGATTCAGCTATAAGAAAGACTCACTTGCAACAAGATACTTAAGATTCTTTAGTCTTCAATGTATAATGCTTCCTCCACACCAAATATTCTTTCCACTCTGAAGTGATCAAAGGTACCTGTGCCAAGTTTGCCCAAGGGAAAATGCCCGACTCACCTGGGCTGGAGTTCTTGTGATCTCGGGGAGAAAGTCCCTGGCGTCCTCCTTTCTCCTCCTTTGGCCCACAGAACCAGCGAACAGCAGCCCCTGCACAACGCTCTACACGCTTGGCAGAGCAGGCTGAAGTACGTAGTGACCATCTTCCCTTGCCCAGGGAAATCCTGATTCTCTGTTTACCAATATTCTTAGTCAGAAAACTGTGATTTCAGTACAGGGATTTCAGTAAGAGCTGGATAAAAAGAGGTAAAAAAAATCCTGGTTTTGATAGCAGAGGTTTTACAGGATTATTTTTTATATAGTGCCTTTAAAACATGAAAACAGCGTTATTTGATGTAAAGAGTTTACATGCAATGTAGCAAGAGAAGTTGGAACAGGGACCATGCTGGAGAAGAAATGTGTCACGACTGATGGGCAGCTACTTTCTTTTAGTGCTGCCTAACAGCTAGTTTCTTCAGCTACACAGCTCTCAAGTTACAAGTTTCTCAAGTTATAAGTTTGAATTAATCATCCACTCAGATGCACCATAAACTTTTAGAGATTTTTCCCTTGGTGAATGTCTGGAACATTTGGGTGGAAAAATAGGTAATTTACAAACAAGGACAAGGAAACCTGAATAGCTGTTATGATTTAAAGTCAGACATATACTCATGAAAGCTGCCTACTCATTTTCAAGTGCTTTGATCATTGGGGATTGAGGGGTTGACTGCAGTGTGTCCTGTCGTGTTCAAGACTTTCTAAACTGGGGCATGCCAGTCCTGTGAGCCAGTAAGTGTTTCTTCGCATGACATATAATTTCAGAATGTGTTAGTATATTAAATGATGCACTTGCATATGCCAAAACACTTCTGAATGGTAGAAAATAGGAAAAAAAGAAAAAAAAAGAAAAAAAAAAAGAGGGAAAACCTCTCAGCTGATGTTAAATGTTGTTTCTGCACTAAGTTCATTAAGGTTGTAGCTGTTCAGGCCAAGCAAAAAAATTGGAAAACTCAGGGAACATACTTTGAGGAAGATCTATCCTACCCAAACTTAACCATCATAAAGAAGTTGAGTTCTTTGTAGAAATAGCTAGAAAAAGATAAAGAACTTAAATGATTTACAGTTGTCAGTGCAGAAACCAAGCAAATAGGCACGCTTGAATTTGGGACATGGTTGTGTCTGGACACGGGGCAGGATCCATCTTCTACATCCTCTTCTTCACTAGGTCTCTTACACGAGAAGTCTAATTTTAAGTGCATCCTTGACATTTTCTCCCTCAGCAATAATTTGACATTTTCCAGATCTTATTACTTATGAAACCTGACATCGCATCAGTCTCCTAGCACGAACTTTCAGCCACTGCAGTTTTCCTTCTACTGAATTTTAGCCATGATCAAGGCAGAATTGGTAGCTATTTCTTGTCCAGATAGTCCAGTTATAGGTAGATTTGTGGCGTAAATTAATGTATGTGTGTGTATACATATTTATGTAAGCTTATTGCAGCATATACATATTTGATGGTAAAAAAAAAAAAAAAAAAAAGTCTTAAATGACCATATATTGCAATGTTAGATCAATATTAATTTAGTGTGGTTTACTTTAACAAAACATCCAAATAACAGAGTGCGTGCACTGCTGTGACTATTTCCTTTTCACTTCTGTTAAGTAAAGTAGCATCTCCAAAACTATGTACCTTAGCACTGTAAGAAATACCGTTAATTTTCAATTCAGACTGCATACCTATGATGTAGTTACTCCCATATATATGATGATTTAACAGATAGAAAACTTTGCCCTAAGATAGAAGAGAACGCAGGGAAATCTAAATTAATTTCTGTGCTATGAGTGCTTTAAAACAGGTCCTTTGACTACTGTTATTTGATACACAGCATTATCAGAAAAACAAGAAGAAACCCAACCTGTTGCAGCAATTGCAGCTGTGCAGTTTTTTTTTCTTTTTTTTGAAGTTTACACCTTTCAGCTGTAACCATTGCTACTGCTATTGACTATTAGGGAAGAATTAAGCCAACACCGAATTTACTTCCCAGAACAGATAAATTATTCAGCTGATTTGAGATAAAAAATATATATATATATTACTGCATGCTCCGTATTTGAGCAGTGACCCGCCCCCTCCAGCCACAGAAGCAAAACACCGAGGGCTGCTCAAGGGGGACAGGGCGCTGGCAAGGGATCCCCCAGCTTCGGGGAGAGGCTGGTTCGCTGGCAGGCCGTGCTCTGACCCGTCTGCTGAAGTGGCCATGGGGCCTCCTTAAAAACCACCGAGCGCAGCAGAACTGCGGTGAAAATGGCAACTTTTAAATTCTTACTTGTTTGGCCAAAAGCAGGCATTTCTCAGAAATTTTCAGTTGTGTTCTTACACGTATGTATGCACGTGTGTGTGTTATATATGTTACACGTATTTATGTGTGTGTATGCACACACACACACATAGCTCCTTATTTTGTGCAAATATAGATTCCTTCCAACATTAATTTTCTGCTCTAGTTGTTTTCTTCTCTTTCGTGGAACTGAAGGTCCCTGCGTCTCTGCCCGTCCTCGTGGGGCCGCGGACAGGGCCGGTCCCCCCCGCCACGCGCTGGCCGCTGCGCTGGCCTGGGGCTGGTGGCATCCTGCTGCCTTTGCCAGCTCTTCCCCTTTGCTCCCCACCGGCAAGTGAAATCGCAGCAAGGTAGGGAACACAGCACCTAGGGTAACGTTTGTCAAGTGCTGTGATGATGGACACAGCAGAAATGCGTGCGGTTGCCATTGCTACTGTGAGCAAAAACTGTTTCAGAGTTGTTGGGGCTCTAGAACCCAGCTTCTATGTGGAGATCTTAATTGAGAGCTTTTGGGTTTTATTGTTGACTCTGCAGTACTGTCGAAAATGTCCAATTCTCCTGGTGACTGTGAACAGACACAGTGTAGACTGATTTTTCCTTTACAACCATCACTCACTTTTTATCTAAAAATGTCAACTGAGTTTCAGAGTGAAGTCTGAATTCATCTGGTCAAATTAACCTTCTCCATAGTCTTAAAGCGAGCGCTGACCTTTGCTGAGGTGTACCTTGCATCAAGTGCTTTAAGGAAATCTGCAGAACCTAGAGATCGCTCTGCCAGTGACTTGCTGTCTTCAAATTAGGAACATTATTTAATGTA
The DNA here is from genome assembly GCF_000705375.1 of Tinamus guttatus. The sequence continues at coordinate 838 of NW_010585508.1, read as the reverse complement.
GACAGAGCTTGAATATTATCAAAATACATTAAAAAGTATATTTTTTTTCTCTGAATCTCTAAGTAGAGTCTTTAAAGCATCAAAATTTCCACTATAGTACAAAGTATCCAACTGTGAACCGGTTTATCCATTGTTTATGATTTATATTACAAATTACATGTCAATTCAAAGCACCATTTTCACCTATAGCTGTGAAGAATGAATTCTGCGTATGATTTGATTTCTTAACTCAGCATTTTTTGGAGGAAAGGGAACAATGCCTAGAGGAACCTTACTCTGTCCTAAGGAAGGAAATAAGAAGGGCCATAAATAACAAGAGTTCTTTGGTGGCTGAACTCAATCTTCCACAAGTTCACTGGCTGATTATGCTTTATATGGCAGAGGAGCATGAGGAAGAATAAAAGCTAAATTTGATACTGGCATTTCTATTTTATGTTCGGTTTTTCACCATTGCTAAAACCTGCTAATGGCCAGGTCAGCAGCGATACATTCTCCAAGTGGTACCTGTTCAAGAACTATTCAGTGTTTTGCCCCTTTAATTTGAAATCTGCATAAATGTTGACTCTTGCTTTAGCTTGATAAATATAATGTATTTAAGTAGTGTATGTAGCTAAAGGTATCCTGAGTTGTTGCAACCATCTTTGAATAAGTTTTATGCATTTGATAGACTTGTTTTAAAAGCATAAATTGCAAGATTTCCAGTTTCTTTCCTCTGCTTAAACAGTTGTCCACTTTGTTTCCTAGAATTACAAGGGGCCATTTTAGAAAACCCAGAAGCACAATAATACCTACATAACCAGTGCCCTGTTTGGCCAAGAGCTCCAAAGTAAGTACTTGT
>NW_010585503.1:5959-16365 GCF_000705375.1 Tinamus guttatus | reverse complement strand
ACAACTAAACAGCCTAGGCTACTTCTGGACCAAGTTTGAAGCAATCAGCAAGACAACTTTGTGAATGCATTGCCAGTCTCTCCTCTATTGGGAAGAAAGACTAATGAGCCTTAGTGCTATCCTCCAAAATCAGGAAGTTATAATGTCAAGATTGAGAATTTTATTAAAATACAACTTTTAAGACACGTACTTAATATTCACTACCATATGCCCACTGTATGCAAGTGAGGCATAAGCTATGACATTAACCATTTCCTACATTTTTCAGATGCATCTGGTATTTTATCGTGTAAATAAAAAAAAATAAAAAAAAAGAAGAACAAGTGATAAACAAGGCCTTACTTCTTGCTCATGCCTTCAAGAAGAGGAAAAGAGATCTTTTTCAGTTGGTCAGCAAAATCTGGCACATTCACAATTGCTGCACCCACCGTATTGTTTGTTATGAGACACACACAAGCTATGATTTTTAATTGATTTAGCTTTTCTCTCAGCTCCTGAAGACGAACTTCATCTGTTATTAGAGTCTAGAATTGAAACAATAATATCAAATTAGAAATAGAGGGAGAGAGGCAAGGAGAGGGACCGAGAAGGTATCTTCATAAAGTATTAATAATTTTAATCATAAATATGCCAAGCCATAAGTGGCAGGCCACTAAACCCTTTGAATATGTGTTATTGCAGAAAGCAAATTCAGAATGCATTACAGGCAGGTACTAGAGTTGTGTCTGAGGTGGGGAAGAAATGTGAAACCTCCAGGACAAAAACAAATAAAAGGAACACATTTTAGACAAAAGTGCCATAGACTGAAGCATATGGGCAGAGACAAGCAACTCTGACAACCACTAGTTCAAGCACTAATGCATTAATTCAACCGCTAGAGAGGTTTGAATGATTTGTTACCTACCACAGGCAAAAAGGCAAGACCAAGATTGTAAATAACTTCCATGGCAAGATGTAGTTGAAGCGTTTTGTTTCTCTTTAGAGATAAGAGCTCACCCTAAGCAAGGCACTTCACTGAGAAACACAGGGGCATCAGTTTTCAGCAGGCTGATAGTAATTCACACCATATGACAAGGTAGACCCACAAGGGAATACCCCTATCTAGCTTATACTCAAAGCTGGGGGATGTGGGTAAGAAAATAAAGTGATTTCTATTCCTTCTACTGATCCAGAACACAGAATATTCTCGTGTAGTTTGCAAGGTCTCTGCCAGGCCACCATAGATACATAGCACAGGTTCCCACTCTGCAGATGCCCCAGCTGATGTCCTGTTTCAGGCAGCTTCACTAGAAGTTGTAGAAACCATTCAGGTTTGGGAAGTAGAAAAGAGATTCTTGAGGAAAGAAGCTTATACGCTCTGAGAATCCAGGCATCTCTATTTATACACACTAAGAAAGGGCGAATATCCAACTCGGAGCACTTCAAGGCCTGAGTCAACTCTACTACAGAGCACAAGTGACTCCTTCAGTCTGATCCCACCAATACCTGCTACTGGTTAGCCTAAAATGCTATAGTCTTTTTATATAAACACACACACACATATGTGTGCATATATATATATATATATATATATATATGAGTGAGCAGAGTGAGCTATTTTTGAATATTAAAAAGACGCTCACCTACTACATTTCCTGTTATTGACTTGCCCACATTGCATTTCAGAAGCCAAGGCTAAACTACTTCCAAATTTATTACCCCGATGTTAAATAGAATTACATTTTCATTTCCTCAATTGTCATTACCCACAGGATTACTACAATATCAGAATTTTCATAGTTACAAGTTTGAGAATACTGGAATATATTTACCTCTGGAATTCCTTTATGATAATCCCACTGTAACAGTTTCAAGTAGCCATTGTTTAGCACCAGTGTAGGACTAAGATTTGGCTTAGAACTACTATTAGCACCAGCGGATGATGAAGACTCATCAGAAGACGACAATTCATCTTCTATTGATTCCTTTATCCATTCTGTTGTGTGATCCAGAGCACCTACACATCACAAACAAGCACAAGGTTATTTATTCAGCCCTCTACCAAGCTAAGCAGCAGCCCAAGAAAAAAGTTATACCCAGACAAGACTACTGGATTTCTGAAGACCCGACATGGCAGATTGCCGAGTGCTCACAAAAGTCAGTTCTCTCCACCTTTTCTTCCCCTACTAGGGATCTTCCAGCTATCTTGTACAAATCCAACAACAAATTATTAGATTTAAGTCGAAATTTCAGGGAGAAGGGTCTCAGCAGTCTGTATAGGTTCCCAGACCACTTTTATTGTTCAGAGAGGCCACTCAGCAAGCAGGGGATGGGACGGGAACAAGGAAGTGAGGGGACACGAACTTTATTAACAACAAACGAACAGTGTTAAAGATGTCTTCCACAGGCTGCATGTACGAACTCTGTAGGCCATATCAGTGGCTCAGTAACTACCTTTTAGAATCTTCCTCCTCCAGATTTAAGCTTACATTTTTCCACCTTTCAAAGTCTATTTTCTTAAGGACAGCATAGATGCAGTATATGAACCCCACACCAGTGGCTTCAAGCTGACTTTCCAGGATCTAAATAAGTTTTAAAGCGTGCATTTTGCTTTATTAAAAAAAGATCTTTTCTCTTCTTACTTTGAGGCACACTGTTTTTTTCCCCAATCTTTACTTCTGACTAACAGACCTGCTCGGCACAGAAGAGATAAGAGTCTCATCTTTCAGTACATGAAGCCTCCTCCTACAGAAAGAATCATTGTGTTCATTTTCCAGACACTTACCAGTTTAGCAAGTACAAATTGGTCAGAAAGTAACCCAGATTACAGATTAATACTCCCAGGGTAACAACTGACTGTTAGTAGCCTGCTTGCCAAAGATATCTTGCATTCCTTAGACCGCTCACAAATGGAATTCTCCCCTCTCTAAATTGATTATAAAAAGAAGAAAAAAAGTTTGGCTACAGACATCCTTTTCAGTGAAATATGTAACATAATACCTACTTGGTGTTTCTTCAAGTATTTCCTGGAATTTTATTCTTTCATAATCCACCAAATTGCGCTGAAGATACGGCCTAATGTTTTCAAATAAATAGTTAACCATATCCATTTTCATTAGGTCCAGAACATGGAATATTTTTCTAAAAGAAGAAAAAGTTTAAAAATCCAATAGGTGGGATGGTCTCTGTAGAATTTAACAGTACATGGGGGAGAGACCTTCATTACCAGCTGAAAACTGGACTTTCAGTGCTATAAGCTCCATTTCAGCTGTTGTAATAAGCTCCATTATTAGTACTTCAGTACAAAGATTCACCAAAAGACATAACATTATCTATTTAACTCCTTCAAATATCCTGAAGGCCAACGCATCTAAGCCTTGATACAAGTTACCAAGAACAGGACAAACCCTATATGACTAAACACCACAAACCAGTAACAGAAATAGAAGCATTTAAAATTTGTCTCGCTTGGTACATTTCAGCCCAGGCTAACAGATTTTAACTTTTTGGCCACTTTAATTGTGCTAAGAGAAACAGTGCCTCTGACCCAGTTATTTTGGTCTTCGCATGTGATCCAAGTTGTAATAAAAACATAATAGAGCAGTAACTACCAATTGCTCTCAATAATACATCTAAGGAGACATGAGCTGTTTAAGCAAGTGCATTACTCAGCTTCCAATAATAAATCTTCAATAATGAAGTGTCAAGTGCAGTGCCTGGTCTCCCAGAGGAAACATGGGTTTAGTAGCTCCATGACAATCAGTAGAAGCATGTTCCCCTTAGGTTTTGTAAAGGTGAGTAAGACTGAACCAGCAGTCCCAAACACCAGCAATTAGCACAGATTGCTACAGGAGCGCTCTCCCCTCATCCCTCATGTTGTTCAGTGGCTTAGCTACTCAATGTGCTTGTTTTATTAAAAGGAAGGTGTACATAACATGTCAGCCATCACGTGCACCACAGACCCTCCCCTCTCCATGTTTCTCCCAATTAAAAAAACCCTTTAGTTTTAGAATGGGTATGGCTACTACTCGCTGTTAGCAATTTCCCCTTCTCATTGCCCAAGCACTTTTTTGAATATTTCTCAAATAAAAATACCAACCTCAATAACTCTATGATATTGTCAGTTGCTTTTAACTGTTTTATATCATTATCTCTTATTGGAGCACACAACTTTCCCATAGTGTTGATGATATAGTTTGCTAGTCCATGGATATCAACAGCATTATGTTCTGCTTGCTGTCTTATAAGATCTGTATCTAGAACTTCGCAGATCTGATTTTGAATCCTGTTTGCTCCAGGAGCCAGAAAGGAAAGAAGAGTCTGAAGGGAAAACAAACAAACAAACCAATAAAACCTTAAACATTTAACAAACATATTAATAGGAAAACTTTATTTCAGTATGTCAGGTATATTTAGCTGACTGAGATAATTTTCTTTCCCCTGCTACCTTAGATACATTAAGACTGAAACTGTTGAAATAGCCGATGTATCTAAGGTAGCAGGGGAAAGAAACTGTTGAAATAGCCATAGTGCAGTTCTGCAAAACCACTCAAAACCTGTACATCAGAAAGTATGTTAACAACTGAGCTTTGTCAAAAACTGGGTGACTTCCCTGTAAAACAAAGTCAAACATTTACCAGCTTAACACTGTGCCAAGACTGAGAGTTTCTGCCTTAACCTGTGTGTGATGATAGACACATTTAGGCTGGTATGGGCAGGTTTCTACACTTGTTCGCCCTCTGAATTCCTAGTATGTTGCTGATGTGCTGATCGTTACAGATGTGCAGCTTCCAAAAGACAGCTGACTCATAAGTGACAATCATGCAAAGCTGACTGGGCCTACAGCTATTTGTACATGCAGCTGTCCAAGCATCTGTGCAGCAGTATTTATAGTAATATAAAACACTGTAAAATTAGGCTTATTGTGGTTCTGCATAATTACTGTTTCACCTTAGAAGTAAGAACTTGAAGGTGCTTTAGATTGAGACTAAGTAACAGACCTTCAGGGAAATACAAGACCCCCAAATCTAAGATGCCAGAACAATGGGGGAGAGACATACGCAGAAGAAAAAAAAAAAATCTCACCTCCTTAATTTCTTCAAAAAGCTTGATAGCATGTTCATATTCTGGAGGATCTTTATTCAGCTGCGATTCCAAACAATCCCAAAATGCTTTGTGTACAATAGTTTTCACCGTGCCCACCAAGCTGCAAAATAAATAGATCAGTGGCAGTACAACAAAATAAATTTCCAAAGGACAGAATTCACCATTCTGTCCTTATTAAGTAGTATGTTAGTTAGCCTAGCCACTTGCTAGGAAACGTGCATCACATTCCTAACTAACATGACCTGCAACCGTATTGTCTTGGACTGTGGATCGCCAGTTCCTAGACCACAACCCAAGCCAAGAAATCTCCCAAATGCCCAAGATAACACATCAACTCAGCTAGACTGCAACATATATTGCAAAAGAGGCAACTTGGACTCACTCCTGGAGTTGTGGTATAGCATCCAAGATGCTTTCTGTTATCTGCTCTTCCATTTTTCCTCTTCACAAACCTGTTTTCCCCTTTCTGCATAATTCAGGCTCTTACCTGTTCTGTGGAAAGTCTACATGTTTCATGCAGAAGTCTGCATTTACAGCAATTTCATGAGCTAGAGTCAGATTGGTCAGATTTCTTGTAGCTGCCATCATTTCATCAAAGGTAATAATCTTGGGAGGACTTGCTGCTGGGAAAAACAAGATGAATTCAAGTCAAAAGACTATAGTAGCTAAGTATAATTGAAAGCATTAAATCTTAGCAAGCTAACTGCAAGCAACAAGTAATAACATAAATCTTCTGGTATTCTGAAGCGTAGTCTTCCCTCTTATTTCTGTACCTTATCCAAGACACTTTTTCCCCTTTAAAATGGGAACTTACATTTCTTGGATTGCCTACTGACTGTTATGTAAAACCAAACACATTTAGAGTGTGGGCAGTAAGAGATATTTGTTATAATCCTGAGCACATAGTGGCTACATTGCAATTTAACTTTCAGTAGAGACGGTTCAGAAGGTCCCGACTTGAGAAAAGACACTTAATGCTCCCCAGTAGATGCCTCAGAATGCACCTTCTGAGGTCCTATAAAATGGGTATAATAAGAAAACTAAACTGCATGTGAAAGCAAAATTCTGAACATTTCTAAACCCAGAATTCTGTTATTTAGTATTTGCAATTATGCTTTTGGAGTTATGCTTTTGAAGGCTAGTAATGACAGAAGAACAGGAACAAACACTAGGTTACAGTTCCACTAACAAACCACACATGGTCCAAGATTGATTGCAGACATGAAAATTAAATATATTTTAACCATTATTTATTCAAAATACTTTCCTTGTGCAAGTGTATCTTTCCTAATACTTTCTTTTTGTAAAATATACATAGATTAACTCCATATATATTTAAATGTAGTATATTATAAAACTAAAATTACAGACTTAATTTTGAAATGTATGGAGCAAAAGGAAGAAAAAAAACGTTCTACCAAGCAGCTGAATATGTTGTGGGTACCAATGTCAAGATGAGCACAAGACTAGATTGCGCACGGCAGCCACTCCCTTACATTTGCAGAACTGAAGGAGCACACGAGCAGACCCCATGGATGTGGCTGCCCCAGTGGCCCACGCACAAGGAGAGGCCCTACTTATAGCAAGGGCAAAGCCATGTCTTTCTGCCAATATTCTCTGAAACACAAGTAAGAGCAAAACGGGCTTACAGACTGGGGAACTGGGTTTGCTCGAGGAATCGCTGTTGAAGCTCTGTCGCGAGCACTCGGAGTCACTGGAAGAAGCGGTGCTTTCTGAGAGGCGCAAGGAGTCCGAATCGCTGCTCTGGTCCTCCTCGAGAGGCATCGCGACTCCCTTCTGCTCGGGCAGCAAACCAAAACCTGCGGACAAACACGCGTTCCGTAAAACCGGTGCCTTCTGGGATTCTTTGTTCCACGACACATGTTGACCATCACCTTTTTAAAAAGGTTACAGAAAGGAACTGGGCTGTCATTAACAACAACAAGCAGCTATTAATAAGCTATATTTACTTTGCAAGAGCTTTGTATCTGGGCTTCTGTTTCATACCTTATTATCTGCAACATAAGGAGATATGTTAGCTTGATTTCAAAGGTAAGAGGCCAGCTGCCATAATCCCCAAAGCTCCCTGTGGTGAGGATCCACAAAAGCATTTCCCATGATCACAGAATCACAATGATTGGAATAGACCTTCAACATCGAGTCCAACCACAAGCCCTTCAACACCATGCCTGCTAAACCATGTCCCTAAGTGCCTCATCTACATGTTTTTTGAGCACGGCCATGATGGCACCATTCCCCACCTAGCAATACAATAACTTGATCTGAACACAAGTGGCGCTGGGAAAGAACAAATGCATTGACAAATACCCACTCTTCCTAGAAGTGGGGCTGAACTTAAGCCAAATAGTAACTCTAAGGCATCTAACATTTCATCCAGCCTACCTGACAACATCAAGAAGCACCATGCCCAACACTACTTGTCTCCATACAGCAACTGCTTCCCAGCCAAATAATCAGCAACTCCAGAGGATTCAGGCACTTGCACAGTGCTGGTGCCCATGAATAATAGTTGTAAGGCAGGAAATGAAAAATCCTTTAACCATTAAAATCACGAACCGGAAGGCAACAGTCATGATTACTCCCCAAGGAATTTGCCCCAGATACCAAAGCTAGTTGTCCATCTTTCATTACGGCCATGAAATATCCCATAGCAGAGCTATAAACAGTCACCAACATCATTAGCTCTTCTCAAACACGAGGCCGACAACTTTTCCATTTATGAGTTTAAGCTAAAAACCAAGTAATGGAACTTCCTTTATGATTAAATAGCACCAACGTTAGAAAGCAAAAAACATAGTAACTCTGTCAAATTTGGAAAAAGCCACTCTTGGCAGAAAGAAGGGATGCCCTTTGTGTGACCTTAAAGGAAGAAAATGGGGTGGCGAGGAAGATATTTTGTTTAGTTGCTTATGTAATCACCTAACCATGGGTTAGAGTACTTGATTTTTTGTGGTACCAGCTCATCAGGATCAGGCTTTGTAACTTGATGAGGTATTACAAGCGGAATACTGCCATGCTAATTAAGATAATCAACATTGGTTAAGTTTTTTTTTCCTCATACTCTCACAAAAAGAAAACATGTATTTGAGCACACAATTCTTTGCATAAAATAAATAAATAAATAAATAGTGTTCTCGCTAGTGTCCTTTATTACTGGAGAAGTCACTAGATTTGGGAGTATAACAGGTCATAGGTTAAAGACCTGTTCTATTACAGCAGAAATTTTGTCCTTTCTAACAACAAGAAAATGAGAACTAGATATTAAGTGCCATTGTCTAGATTAGATGGCAAGTTGCAAGTACTCCGGAAAAAACAAAAGGCTTCGAGATATTTTTGACTTGGAGACTAATGTAATCGTCTAAGTTGCAATTACAAATGAGTCATTAGCTCATGTTATGCAAGAAACTAAAACCATTTCTTCCACCAAACTCTGTGCTGTGCAGATGTTAAAGCTCAACTTCATTAGAAGTTAACTGTAGCCAGTAACCTAATTTCAGAAATGTGTACAAGGTTCCTTATGCGGAACTTCTCACCCAAAGACAACAACCCTATAGAGCCTGCAGAACATAATGTATCTATTATTTCTGGATCTATATTCAAACATCCTACTTCCATGTTTTAATGATGTATAAGCCCATATATCTAACTAATCTATCAAATGTTAGTATCTTATGTGGTCCATCACTGGGGGTGGGAGAAGGCAAAAATTCATCAGCACCTTAGACCAGAAGATAGAGATTTGCTTGCTTGGGAGGAGTGCTGTCACTATACTACTTAGATTGAGGAATTAAAAGAACACAAGAGATCAAATGACCACATGAAACCAATCCTCACACAGTTTTTACATTATCATTTCAAAGACTTTCTTCTCAACTGTCAATAGGTTAGTTCCGATGGCAGACTACAAGATTCAGATTCACAACATCATATTCCACCATAATCTAGTGGGTCAAGATATCAAATGGGTAAAGTGGAAATTCAGTAAGCTTCCATATACAGCAAGTCCTTACAAAGCATCTTTCAGCAACAAATGCCTGCGCTTCAGAAAGACCCATAACCTACTTGAATATACTGAGATGATGCCTCTTCATACAGTTTTGCCAGGACAGTACTTCAGAAGACTTCATTTTATTGAGAAGGTCCAACAAGGCAACATGAGATAGCGTACTGAAAAAAAAATCTCTTTGATCTTTGGCAGAATAAATGGATTTTCCCAGGGGGATGGTGAGAGAGAAAATGGGTACATTCTGCAGATTCAGTATATTACTGCTAAATTGCCAGTTTAACAGCTACGCAAGGCAGCAAGCACATCAAAGGGAACAACGGGAATACACAAGCAGAATCTGGCTATACCATCTAGTGCTCTTAATATGCTGCCCAACAGCTAAGAAGCGCACATGAAAAATATTGAGTATATCCAAGAAAATCACAAACTGAAAAAGGCTTTTCTAGTTAGGGGCTGAATTATTTAGTATTTTCTTAACAGCACACACTGAAAAAGTTTTTCTTTATGTTTTTGTAGATAGTGTAAAGCTCTCCAGAAGTTACAGAGGGCAAAGTCCATGTGAAATTTTAAATTTAGATTAATACAATTTCCAAGTGTAATAAAAAAAATGTAGAATTTCAGAAGTCTTAGTTTTGCAGAATCGCTATTACAAATTACATATTAGGATGTTGTTTTAATAGACAACTGAATATACTACCTATTTCACGAAAGCGTCAGGCTCTGGTTACGATTTGCTTTACTCTTCCTGTATTAAAAAAATAATAACTACTTTTATTTTAAGTCAGATAGGCTGGCAATGGATTTCATTTAGCCATGCATCCCTTTCCCCCATCCTTTTCTAAGGATCAGTTTCTTTTGCAGTGTTTCAAGGGCAAACCGTAGGTGCAAGACAGAGCTACAGCAACTTCTAAACGCCCAAAGCATCAGTCCAGTTTCTCTCCTCCTTCAGTAACTAAGCTTGGTTTAATGTAACAGGGGGAATTGAGCTGTCGTGGATTCCACTGCTGCTCGGAGCCACCGTTAGCCTTTGCCTTTTGCTGAACCTGTGACGGGGCTGTCTCCTGAAGACACCCTGCTCTCGCAGCAGCCATCGCTTCTCCCAGCCTGGCCATGCACCGAGGGGCGCCCTGCTCACCACACGCGGGCAGTTTTGGGGCACCCTCCGCTCGCGCCCCGCAGCCCCTGACCCTTTCCCGGGGCTCTGCGCTGCCCCAGGGCGCTCGGCCGAGTCGTGCTTATCCGCTGGACCTGCCCCTCGCTATCTCCCAGCTGCCATTTTCGGCGGGGGCCTTGG
>NW_010585495.1:33274-59836 GCF_000705375.1 Tinamus guttatus | reverse complement strand
CCTTTACATTTTTTAAATGTTTCTTGGACTCTTACCAGAAGGTTTTTACAGTCTGCTGCCTGCCTCTCGGATTAGAAGAACACTGGCATATTTTAACAGTTTCCTAGGATCCAAATAGTCTTTAATTAACAGGGAATTGATGTTTTGGAATGCAACCAAAATATGGGAGACACTGGAAGCAGAGATTGGGCTTCCAGCTTTTAACTGTCTGTGGCAGGGGAGCAAACAAATAACTAAAACATGATCTGCTGCAAACAGGTAGCTGCTTATTGGTATGCAAGGGGATTACTTTGTTTGCATAATGTTCCCACAGGAGGGGTAGCTGGTGGCATTAGGAAGGAGAAGCTTTCTGCTTTGTAAGAATCAGCTCCACCTCCTGCAACAGCATGTTAGTCAGAGCCCTTTGAAGTAAAAGGGACAAACAGAATTTCAGCGGCTGTTGAAACTTGTATTTCAGCAGCAGTTTTGCAATAGATTTGTATTGATCAACTGCTGAGGCAGCAAGGTATGTTCTGTTTGCTAGGTACAGGTTGACTATGAAGCTGTGAGCTCAGTAAGGGAGCATTTAATTAAAAAATGAGAGGTCTGCAAATGGCTTGACTTTTTCTGAGCAGAACAGCTGGGTTTGTTGTTTTTCTGCTTTTTTGTTTCTTTCTTTCTTTTGATGCAAAGTTTGCCCAAGGAGTCTGAGTAACAGGGCTGGAGTACAACACGAGTTTTAATAGACTGAGACTAGCTGAAGTTGTAAACGGAAGTCAGATGTAGGCTGAACTGTCATTCCAGGTATTCCAGGGAGAGAAATGATTTACTAGCTAATTTTAAATAATGAAATATTGATACCTGAAGCAGTTCCTGGCAAAGAACTAAAACCGAGAGCTGGTGAGTCAGCTGCACTCTTTTTCGATAATGCAGTAAATTGCAGGCAAGTAAAAATGCATGTTTAACCCAGTAGCTGCTTTTAGCATTGATTTTTAGTTTCTTTGTAGTTGTATTATTTTTGAATGTCTTCTGTCTTTTTTGCATGTAGGTGGTACATGCCAGAGCCCTGCTCTTCCAGCCCTAGTGCGTCCTCCCGCTCCACCTTTGCAGCCATCGCTGGATATTAAACCATTTCTTCCATTTCCTCTGGACACTGCCGCAGCAGTCAATCTCTTCCCCAACTTCAATGCAGTAAGTACACTCCTAATAGTTACTGTCCACTTCAGTGAGCCACAGTTTCCACAGAAGACTCAAGAGGGCACAAAGTAAAATTTTATGTACTCAATTAAACCTGGAATATCCTTTCCCTTACTGAGGGCCAAATAGCTCTTTCAGACACACTGGTAGGCCATAAATTAAAGCATAGCTAAGTGTTAGCCAGAAGTAATGTAGAAGGAAAAAATGATATGATCCCAAGTGGCATGAAATAAAGTTGCAGGCCTTATTCGGTGCCTGGGCTTGTGAGTTTCCCACTGTAATTTAAGAAGAGAAGAATCTCACTAACTTACAGTTTGCTGTAAGAGTGAAGCTCTTGCAGTGGTGGAATTCGACATCCAGTCTCTAACAAGCTTCCTGAGAAATACTTAAAGATTTACACATCGGAGTGGCTACAAAAGATAAAACTGTAACGGCAATTGGAGCAACAATAGAGCAGCAGTGGCTGGCGTATGTACGGAACTATTAATTGGAAAACAAACCAGGGAATTCTCTTCACGTTGGAGTGTTTTATTTTTGACATCTTAAGTAAAAGTCTAGGCTGTCTACCTTAAAAAAGTCTTTACTTAGACACACTGCCTGTGATTTTAGAAATCTGCATACTACTTCTTAGATATTTTCATTATTTTAGTGGGATATGGCCTGAGTGTTTCCATTTTCCTGTTTCTGATATTTAATGCCATAAGAAGGAAAAATCTACAATGATATTAAAATCCTATTTACTTTATATATTTATTCCCCTTTTTATTTCAGAGTACTCTACATTATCTTTTCCTTATTTATGTATACAAGTTATAGAAAAAAAATGAGTCTAGTGTGCATACCTGTCTTGAAAGAGAGGATCTATGGAAATTTTCATATCAAAACAATTTAATTAACATGTAAAAATCTTAATTGCAATAATTAAGAGTAATAAAAGAACATGCCCATTCTAGAAGTCATTTGTAGTAATCAATAGCAAATTTCCATAATTAAATGTTAATTTATTTACCTTTTGTGGATGTTCATTTTGCTTTAAAGTAATTAAAATGTACTAATTCTAAAAAATATTTATTTATGCAGTCTTAAATGCAAGCTATTGACTGCATTAATGAAGATAGAGAAGCTATAGCTACAAGTCTTAAAATACTCAGAAGCAACATGTCAAAGAATTATTATTTCCGAATTACATTCTCAAATTTAAAAAATGTATAGAAGTGTGCAGCATGTTTTACAAAATACTTAAAAATAAACTGTTGATAGTACATTATGAAAGGTATGAATAATTATATTTGAGGCTATTATTTTTTAGATTTTTTTTCTTATTATTTTTTCTCTGTGATGACTGAATATATTTATTGCAGTTATAATATCCATTTATTTCATATTTTCCATAGTTTGGGACTTTGGGATTATTTTGCCAATTAACTACGTATTTCAAATGCAATTTTAACGATTAATTTAAATAAATAATTGATAATTTGATATTGTTCTGTAAGGCTGTATTTTTTTTTCTTACAAAGACTGTTCTTAACCTATTTCTGTCTTGGGGGGGGGGAATATATTTTAAAAATAATTTGGAGCTCAGAAAGGAAAAATAGACTCCTATTGAAACCTTATTACTCTTGAACATCCGCTCAGTAATTTTTCTTTTTGGTGTATGCATAATAGTTAAATTCAGAGACATCATGCTTTTTCAGTTTTTCAGTAAATTGTGCCTAATTTTCAAGAAGAAGAGTAGCAGTCATTTTAAGCAATACTCGGGAGTACATTCTCATGCAGCTTGCTGCTTCCTGTGATCTGTTGCCATCTGCCAAATCTACCTTTACTCACTGTGACAGTCCTGAGCGTGCGGATGCAGTCCTCAGAGCTGTCATCGGCCTTGCCTTTCACACTATGTGCCTTGCAAAATGACCTTTGCCTTCTCATCACATGTGCTGACATGCGGAAGCATCCTCAGTGTTCCCATTTTCCTTCTGAACAGTCCGTTATTGAACACTGCTATGTTTAGCTCATATGCCAGAGCTGGTTAATGGCATCCTCCAAACATGTAGGCTAGCTGGGAAGTTCTGCGTATTTCTAGATTGTTTTTTTCCAGGCTGACAAACCTTTGGGGACACATCATCTGCTGCTGAGCGTTAAGGAGAAGGTAACCTACAAGCCAAATTTGACTTTGAACAGAATGTATGACAAGGGCTTTAGGTAGGGGAGTATAAGGCAGAAAACAGAGTGTTTGAGCAAAAAATGACCTTCCTAAATATGCATGCCCATGTGTGATTGTAGCTGTTACTAGTACTTCATATTCAGGGACTTCATATTCGAGGGCTTCATACTGAAGTGTCAGCAGAGAAGCACTTAGAGTTTGTGAGTAAGTCAAGGTTAAGCAGAAAGTTTATATAGGAGCCAGAACTCCAAGCCACTGAAGTGCACTTTCTCCTCTTTGTTGTGGATTTATTAGCATTAGCCAGATTGAGACCTCAAGGTCATAACTGTGTCTTATGAAAGGGTTTTCTAAAGGCCTCCTTACCCTCCCTCAAGTCTACAGAAACTATTAAGTTTAGCGGCAGATCTGGACTACTTCTCAAGAGGCTACTTCAGACCACTTTTAAACAGCCTTCCTTTGAGAAAAGCAATGATCAAGGAAAAACTTCAGAAAAAAAAATGCAGTCATGTTTTAGGGAAAAGAATTAGTGTCTGGTTGTGATGATCATTGTACACAATTTAAAATTGGAGTACAATAGACATGAATATCTAAGTTGGCCCTACGTTTCTTTGTAAAAGAGAATGGAGAAAACCAGGAAATTCCTCCATTTTTAGTGGAGCAAAATGCACAAAAGTAGGGTGCAGTTCATCTGCTTTATGTGTCTGCTTAGGGATGAGAAGAACCCCATAAGTAATGAAGGACTGGCTGAGCTGACCTGAAACTACATTTGATTAGATGAACTCCACGTTAGTGAGCAGATTGTAACCCACTCAAGAGTGATATATTAAATTCTATTCAGAAATCAGAGGACTGAAGTGCTGAGATGGTATTGTAACTTTACAGAGAAATGCTCCTGTTTATGAAGCTGGCTTCTAATTGTATCTAAAGACAATCATAAGGGAATGTTAAGATTCAGATGAAAAGTAATTTACTTGTTGGATTCTCCATGCTGATGGAGATTCTTCAGACATGTGCAAAAGAACTAAAAAAAAACAAATACCAATCTTAACTACAGTACCAGAGATAATGGTAGCAAGGAGCTGTTTTCTATAACTTTCTTTTTTTCTATTTAAGTTAATTACAAATGCAAGGTTTTCTTTGTTACCGATGATTTTGGTCTAAAGTTAGCTCAGTTGCTGATGGCTGCCACTGAGGGAAACATTCAGTGCCAACCACTGCAAAGGCAGAAGAGAGGAGATACAGTGCAGTAGGGACAAACCTTTCTGGATAGTGTCTCAGGGGCACTGAGGAAAGGGAAAAGAAAAAGCATATAACCTGAGAAATGCAAGGAAGATGAACCTCATGAACCTCTGAAGCATTCAGTTTCATGAGTGACATTTTCTATTTATACAACAAAGTATAAACCAAATATACCAATTAACAATCTGGTTAGCTGAACATTTGTGGGTGCTATATACATAATTGTGAAGCAAATAGGTACCCTCAAGTTGTGCATAAAAAGAAATTTTAACAACACAGCTGTTTAAATTGAAGAGAACACACTGCTTTGCAGACCCTGAAGAATCAGAAGTCCATTGCAAGTTTATCTGGCATAAAAAGATGAATCAATTGCACGGAATATAAATGAGTAAATTTTATGAATGAAAGAATCTATATCTATAAACAGTTCTTAGCAAACATTTGGTATACTTCCAGCTTTTTGACTGTAGTGTGAAAAGCTTTAAGTCTGCATGCTTTCTAGAGCATGTTCTTAGATATATATACCTTTAGCAGTTGCACTTGTTACTGCTATAATGCTAACTATAGCTGTATGTTATACATATACAAGCTTGGGTATATGTGTGAACACAAAGGTATGGTTTTTTTCTGCTCACAAGCCAATGCTTGGTTGCAAAGAAATTTCACAAAGCATCAAAATCTAAATATGAACTATGTTCTTCTAAAAGTTCTAACTTAAGTTCTAACTAAAAGTTAATTAAGTTGTTCCTGTGGGAGAATACTGCTAAGCGTGCCCAGACTAAGAGGAAAGACATGAGGGAGATGATGACGCTACCATAGAAAAGTAGACCCTATCACAGAAATAGGCCGTACCTCAGAACTCAGAAAAAGCCTCTGTTTCTTTCTTTTTTTAAAAAAAAAAAAAAAAAAAAAAAAAGCTCACAGTCTCCAGCATCCATCATCTTCAAAGCACAGATCAAAAACTAGGTTTTACTCATTTCTGGTACCCAGAATTTTTTTCAATATCTTGATAGTCAGAATTAGAAGTTTACAAATCCAGACATTTGCTACTAATAAATAGGAAACCAGGCAATGCATTGCAGTCCTTCTTTATTCTTATATCTGTTTTTCCAATTTGTTTTCTAGAAGTTTTATGTCACACTTTGCAGACTGTATGTGTAATATACTATAATAGATAGTGGAAGAGGTGCATAAAGTTGAAGAATTGACTGAATATTTGTTAGCAGAAGTAGGGATATTTTTGAGAAGTTGTATACTATCTCAAACCAAAGTTTGATCTCCCTTTGGTGCCAGTGGAAAGTTTCCTAGAAAAGCATCCTGTGGAAAGAAATGATTGCACTTTTGACTAGCAGCTTATGATTGAAAGCGAAGTACTTGTGCCAGAACTGTACTAAATATGGTTGAAAATGAGCTATCATTCCATAGATGTCTCTTTCTTTTGATTGACGTGTAGTAATCCTAGTTCAGTGCGCTGATTTTTCTTATTTGCTTGTTCTATACTAGTAGTTGCAGGTGCAACTTTTTAGGCTTCATGTCTTACCTTCCTTGATAGGATTTGCCACATGGAGGGAAACAAAACTATGGATATCACCCATAGGTTAGGGCTGATAGTGCTCCTTGCCTCTAGAAAACCATCCTGAGCAATGTGGGAGCGGGGTGCAGGGCAGCACAAAGGATACGCTCTCTCTTCATAGAAGTGAAGCTGCTGTTAGTAGACAGGGAGTAGCAGGATAGGGAGCAGTTGCAGCGTGTTTCAGTGGGAGCTGCTTTTATCTCCCATTTGGTCTTGCTGTCAGGCTCTGTGTAGCTTGCTGTTAACCACTGAATTGCCCGGTACAGAGCTGCTTGAGACATGCAGGGTTTTTTTTTCCTAATGTGGCCAGACAAGTGATAGAAATGGGCAATGAAGGAAAGCTGCATTCTAACTGAAGTATCTCTGGGAGGGTTAGGCCAAGAAATGCTGAGAAAACCCAGGAAAAAACTGCCAGAGGACATTTTTAAAAATGTTTTCCTGAGGCTATTGTCCTGGGTATTTTTTTGTCTTTATCTAGAAGAGAGATATGTGTCAGAGATGACGTGCCAGATTTCTGGATATTATGGATACAATGTATATTTTGATAGCAAATAATAGAGAAGGAATTTGAAATACATAATTTTTGTTGTTCTTGCTTTTTCCTGAAGAGTAGCAGCATGAAATTTGCAAAATAAAATCTATTTTTTTTTGTGAGACTCTACATAATAGCTTTGTTTTGTGTCTTCTGAGCTAATTGATCAAGGGGAACATAATGAGACCATTTTTCTTCAGCCTATAAAATACTTCAAAGTGCGGTAGTGACGACATGCTGTCAGCAGGCTTTGTTTCCAGAAAGGGACAGTCAGCGCAGATGACAATGTGATCGTCTCAGTTTAATGTGAATCAAAACATAATATGGTCTATACAGACGAACTTGTCAGTAAGAATGCAGTCTGCACTGCTGCTGATTTTTAATGTTATTGCTTTATCAGCTGAAGACCTGTCCTGCACAGAATTGTTAATTTTTCAAACGAACAGAGGGTATTATTTTTTCCGGGAATATTTCTTGCATGGCTGCTCATTTACCTAAACAAGGTTTCTAGAAATACGGTTTTTGGCTTCCTTTTTCTCTTCCATATTTGAGCTATAAGCTGGCTATACTCTTCTTTATAGCCTATGCCTCTATTGCTGTTTAGATGAATATTAGTCAAAATGTTTTTAAAAAATGTACTAATATAAGTAAAAACAATGGTTGGGTTGAAGTTCTTTTATTATATTAACATTTCTTCTCTGTCCAGGCTGTTTAATTAAGAAGTCAGTAAGGAAGAAGGGGCCTCAGGTAATGCGCAAACAACAGAATACAGGCAATTCAAATATTTATATTTTGGTCTTGCGAAAGGGATGAATCAACATCAGTATGAAATATTCAGTTGTTTGAATTGGCCGGATTTATTTGCTGTTTATTTAAATCCTTAATCTATACCCTGGTCTCTGTCTGAAATAATAACATTACAGTTCTGATTCTATGCTGTGAAAGTAAAATTTACAGCTCAGAAAATAGAGTGGAATTAAGCTCTCAAGTTTTCTTCCTTGTTTTAAGACGGTTTAGGGTTGATCCAGATCTTCAGGAATGCTATATCTATCTGCTCTTGTATTGCCTGTGCCCAGAGTCACGGGCATGGAACAGTGTCGACGTTCTGGCTCTATAAATGAATCTTCCTGCTGCCCTTGGGTATCATTCCCATGGCAGCCTGGGGTAGCATGGGGGTTTTTTGGCATTGCACTGCAGAATGGCTAGGGAGTAGCATCTGAGCATCCTAGCAGTTGTCACCAGTGTGATTTGTTTAAATTTCTTTGGACTTTCTGCAGGGGTAAGGAACATCCAACAAAATCTAACCTTAATCCTTTTGCAGCCTCCTCTAAAACTCCTGGCCTCTGCTTGCAACTAACAGCCGGTGCTCCTGCAAGTTTCAGCCCAGACCTGAACAACGATTTTCTTGCTATCTTTTTCTGAGCTTTCCTTATGTTTCAGTACACCCCTGGTCCCATTTTTGGATTCGCTTGCCTTTTCTAGCAGCTTATTTGAGCCACTCTACAATGATGTTCCAGTTAGAGAATTAGCAGCATCCTATGCTCATAATGAGCAGCTGTCACCTGTTACCACATAGATAACAGCAGTTTTGAGAGTTTAGAGGAATTTGCTTAGGGGTACAAATGGATAGATACCTTAAAAATCTATTAAAAAGTTTTATTTTTATATAAATTAAATTGATATCAAATGTGCTCCAACCTGTGAGTGCTTTCTGTGGAAATTGAGGTTTCTAGGATGCATTCTCCTGGGGAAGAGAATTTTAAGATTACCTTAAAATGCCCTATGTTTGTATCATTTCACCTTGCTGAAAATTGTAATGACTGTCCTTGAATTTAACTCCTTTTGCTGCAATCTGGATGCAGATCCTCTGATCATACCTGTTTCCTCTTTAGGTTTTTGGAGTGTTACCGGTCCTTTTGGTAATTCTGCTTCATTCTGCTTCCTTAGATATTAAAGAATCATAAAGATGACTTATTTCCAGTAAGCATATGGTAGCCTCACCTGTGTTTAGCCTTCTCCAGTTATCCCCTCTCCTGGCAGTCAGCCCTATGGCCTCATTCAAGGTCCTCACTGATGTCTCAATAGTGGTGGTCTTTCAACATCTGCCTTTTGTGTACGTTCTCATTTCAGCTTTGTCTGAGCCAGTAGACTTAATGCTGGCTGAGCAAGTATCACAAGCCATCCTGCCCTCTGCTTGGGAGCTTGCAGCTGCCTTAGGGTTTTGCTGGCAGCGTGTTGCTCTCCAGTCACTCATCATCTTGCGGCTTAAGAACGTCATTTTTTTTTTGTGTAAGGATGGGTGGATTTTAACTAGCCTGCACCAGTTCCTGGTCTGTAACTGAAAAGGCCTCATGCAGAAGCACACTGGTTGTATATACTCTTATCTGAGCTATTAGAAAATGGATTATGGAGTATAACTGTGGAGAGCTTTGCAAGAGCAGTGTTTCAGGAAATAATCTCAGGGTGAAGGTCTGTGTAACCTGCTATCAGTTCCTAAAAATGATAGGCAGCAAGCTTTGTTTCTTGGGTATCCCTTAATTTACTGAAGTGTTTTTGTTTTTTAATTGATAAATTAACAATTTTATATGTTTAAAAAAAATCAATAGCATCAATATCTGACATGCTTGTTTGTTTAACTGGTGATTAATAACAGTAAAAGAATAAAGGTTTTTGGAGTTAACTCATCCTGCCTTGCACATTTGCTAGAAGGCAGTGCACAGTGAGCTGTCAGATAACTTGCTCTTGGAGAGTCATAGCATCCTAGGTAATGGCAACAGCACAGCCTATTTTGGGGACTAAAGGTCCCTCAGACTTTAGCTTTGCATGCAAAACATTCTCGTAAAGGAACTTAAATGAAGTGAACTCCAGATTTTTCAAGTCTTGATGAGTGGGATTACTTAAGTCTAAATTTTAATAAAGCATTTTAAACAATGTTTTAATCGGTTGATGTTTACACCCTTTGTCTTAATAGCACTCAGATGGAAAAGATCAATGATTATTCTGAAAAGACTATAAAACTTTAATAGGTTTAATAAGTATAACTCATAAAATCTATAGTTTAAATGTGGATGATTATTAACTTGTTTCTAAAAAGCTGCAATTAAAGTGAAAAGGAATCACAAGTCATTTGATTAGTCTACTCTGAGGAAGAAAGAGTGATAAAATTCTTAAATCATTATTATTTCTGTTGGTGAGACACTCAGAGAGATTGAAAGTAAGGCATGAATCTTTCCTAACCTTAGCCATGTTTGTGTTGCTAACCTAGATGAATAACTATTTACTGAATTTGTTCACAACCTGCAGTTTGTTCTGCTTAAGAGTAAATACCAAAGGTATATGTTGAAAAAAGCATTAGTTTGCAAAACAGGTAATTTTACACGGGAAAAAAAAAAAAAACCACATTCCTAAGCACAATTACCATTTTAATTGCATAGTCTTGGCATGCAATAACATTGCTTTTGGTATTCAAGAATTTGACACATCTACTCGTATTCTTTATAGTAAGTAAAGGATCTGAAGCTCTTTTTTTTCCTCTCAGTGTTCTCAGTCACAGTAGTTTTGGCTAGTAAATGGCACATACTGAAGAATTCATTTATCTGAAGTCAGATGTAGTCTCTGATGGAATAGTTCTGTAATGTCCACAGTCTGTCTAATTTATTTTATCCTAACATATTTTTGATAAGGAAAGAAAATCCTCAAAGGTTATATATTGAACTTGAACAGTAGAATTGGGATTTGGAACTCCAGATTCCCATGCAACTACTGTTTTCCCTGGCATGTGTCCTTTGGCTCCACTGAATACTGTGCAAATGTTTAGATGTATTAAATTTACAACCAAAATAATTTAAAAACAATGGTACAGATGGCCATATCTCTCATGAGCTCAATTTTTTAAAGTACTTTTTCATATAAGAGATTAATATCAAATTCCTGGTATTTGAAAGACTAGACTTGTCATGCAAACAATGTATTTTGTCCTGCATTAAAATTTTGGTATGGTGAAAAATTGGAAGTTTTAGATGACATAGTACATTTCTATATTATTTTATATCATAAAGGATCTAAATTTTAAAACGATTCTGTTGTTTCCAGACATAACAAAGACCATCATGTTTAGAATTGAGTTGTATGATCTCTCTTAAGATATAAGATATATAGGAAAGGTATATAGAAAGGATCCACTTTATCTACAGCTGGAGGTGGTGCAAAGCCTGATGAAAAGCTGACTGGTAGAAGTTTCTTTCTGTCATTTACTAGTGTGAAATTCCTAGGATTGTAGAGATGGTGATCCTAAACAACTGGAGGCTGTGAAAAGAGTTCCTGCAGTTGAACAAAGTAACCCTTTGATGGGTATATTTGAAAAAAACTTTAGGATACTGAGCTTATGTTAAGCTAATGCTGAGACAGTTGTCAAGAAGCCAGAAAAGGTGTAAGGCTGCAGCCTTAACTTCTTTTATTCTTGCATAGTTATCACTGAGCTTATTTATAGTTTACCGTGTTCGTGTTATATTAAAAATGCAGGTAGCCCTGTCCACCATTCAAAGATGCAAGTGGGGATGCTGAAAATAGTATAGCCCAGTTATCACAGCTTGATATTTCAATATCGGTGTACCTGATTGCTTTCTGTGTTTGAGCCAAAAATCCTCTCCCATCAACAATGTGAAACAGTTGATGCGATGCATGTATAAACCCTTAGCTTCAACAGCTATGGCAGCTAGCGAAGCCTGAGAGTGATTCCATGAGATTATAACAACAAAACAGAGAACAGGACCAGGCCAAAGCATTATCTGTCCCTATATTCCCCCTCTGACAACTTAAGGACAAACAGAAGAATAGAGAACACATTGTGATATTTTCCAGAATGTGCTTACAGTGAGTTATTTTTTAGGAAATTCTTGAGCCAAATGTGTTGTTCTGGCATGTGATAGCCCTCTGTGAGGTAGGACTGAATTGGATTGAACCAGCAGGATAAAGTTTATTAATTGTAACCTGAGTTTCATCATTCCCGTCTCCAGATGGTGACTGATATACACAGGTAGGGAGGTACGTAGGAGAATTTCCTTGGGCACCTTCAAAAGCAGTGAAAGATGGGAGCATATGAACTGTGATTTGCTATTGGCAGCAGAAGTGTAAGGGTAATGTCTAAGGTGATATGCTTCTGACAGCTGGAAATGAATGAAGAAATATCCATCACATATTCTGTATTGGAAAAGTACTGATTTGTTAATAGATCCAATGTAAATTATTGGTGTAGCTGGGATTCAGATGACAAAAAATAAATCATAGGGGTGATGCCAGAGTTAATTATAGCAGTGCTGTCCCAGGCACTGGGAAGCAGCACAAGTTATTGTTGTGTTAGGAAGTAATATGAGAGAGTGGAGCCCGGGAGAGGAGCAGCAATGCTTACACTGCCAGCTAAGCATTTGGAAAATAGAGGATATATGGCTTAGGGCCTGCAAGAGAGGTGGGAGGAAGAGGAGAAGGTTAGCAAGACGAGACACTTAGAAATATCTCAAATGTTCAGAATAGGCATGTGAAAAATACACTTACCTTGCAAAACAAACAAAAACAAAAAAAAACACTACCACCACCCCCTACCCTAGGAAAAAAAAAAAATAAACCTTCTAAATGAAGTTAAAGTATCCAGTTAAACAGTCCATAGCTGTTTGTTCAGGTCAGGGACACGTCCTTTCTTTCTTAGTTACCAGGAACTTAAAAAGATCTGATACATTTTGAAGCAACTTTGTTCCCTTAAACTCTGTATTATTTATTCTTACTTTATTGGAGCTATATCTGATTGAAACTTAATTCATTTCTTCATTCCAAATTTGAAATAGAGAGAAATTACTTCAGTACATACTGAAATATATCTTAAACTGAACTAAAACAAGCATGAAATTAAAAAGTGTGCATGCTTTCGAAATTGATGAAAATAATTTTCTATGAACAAGCCTTCAGATTCTGTAAAATGTCATAATTCCACAGCTGTGCAGTGGAATTATTGCTTCTCAATGAGGATTCTTTTATGAAGGGAGATTCTTCTTAAATTTCTGTGTGCAAAGAGGACAGCATATATATTTTTGGTTTTAGGTGCCTTAGTTTTTTCTATTAAGTAAATCAGCAAATTAAAGCAAAGTCTGCCTCTGCACATGCACGTATGTGTGTACATATCTCCTCTATAGTAGAGTAAAGAAAATGTCTCCTGTCTTTTCAAACAGCCTGAGTTTACAAAATGCAGAGCATTTTTTTTTTCAAAGGACATCAAACTGCAAATGGATCTGAGGATTCACTTTTTTTCCCTAGGACAACAACGCTCAATTGATTGGGAAATGTATTCCATTTGTAATTATTTCCTTTAGCTCTTTCTTCACAAACCCTTGCAACTTTTTGAAAAGTCCTTCAGTTTCTTCTTAGAAGCCTCCCTGATATGGCAAGGGATTTGCTGCAGAAATTGATGCTGGCCCTGAGGGTACATGGTTCTTTCTGAGATGCTAAATTTAGTGGTGTGCCTTGAGCAGCTCAGGTGAAAATACAGACAGGCTGTATCAACCAAGATGATGTGGCTAATGGAACTTTCACTAATACAAGGGAAGTATTAAATTCAAATATAAAAAATATGAGAGGAAATCATGTTAATTTTGGTCAAATTAATTCCTTCTCATCTTCTAGTTTCATGTGAAAGTGGTAGAGCCTAACCACCTCATAACTCAAAAGTGCAGAACACACAATTTAAGAAATGTTTTAGGACTCTGATTTTTACATATTCGGTTCAGTGATTTATATAGTACTTAACTGTTTCGTACTTATTGGATCCGAATAAAAATATTCTAGTATTTTAATCTACTTTTCTTAAAACAGCATTTCTATGGACCAGGACATACTAGGATAAAGGCTATGAAGAACAACCTCAAGTTCAGTCATTAAACATCTTAAAATTTTATTAAGCTTTTCAGTAAGCTACAAGGTTAATCAGTAATGCAAAAAGACACTTGATATTAATGTATTATCAGTGTATAACTTCTCTTATTTAAGAGGAGGATTAGCAATCATCTAGTTTGGTCTTTAGGTATCATTAACAATGTTTAAGTCTTCAGCCTGCTCAGGGATTTAAGCATATAAATGCTTATTATACAATCAGCAGATTTTTAAAAAACTGCTACAAATACATTTTTCCAGACTCCTGAACTATAAGCTAAGAAATGATTGTTTTGGTAGACTTTTACCACACAATAGTATCAAAAATAGTGTCAAATTGAGTTTGGTTGTTCTTGCCTGTTCAGAGTGTAGAATGAGAGAGTGAGAGACACCCCAGCTTTTTAACAAGGTTAAGTTGAGAAAGTACATGCTTGCTAATGAAAAAAAATTCTTAAAAGACTTATTTTTTTTTTTAATAACCAGTCTTATAAATGCATTCGTTAGGGACTCATTGCAAGCCTGGGAGTTTAACTGGAATGCTATTAATAGCCAGCATTCTATAACGATAAGTTAGTCATGAATTTAGTATGTATGCATCTTTGAAATTTGCAATGTTTTCTTTGTCTTGTCTGCAAGGGAAGTAGCCTTTTTGATATATTTCTTCTCCAAGCCAATAATACTGAAGCACGTAGATTAAAAGAAAATCTGTTCAAGTTAGTCTAATGATTTTGAACCTCAAAGGTAGGGGTTGAAATTATGGTCTTTAAAACCCATCCTTAGACCTTTGTTTGTTTCATCTCATTCATCCATCATTAATTGTACACAAGAGATCTCAATTCTGAATAACTTTAATTTGGCATTGCAGTCCATCTATTTTGTCACATAGTATAATCACTACAGGCCTTTCTCTCATTTTTGTTCATTCAGAAATTCCTAGCTGGAGCTTAAATACCAATGAAGAATTTTATAAAATAAGTACTACTAAATTGCTGATTAGATTATCTTCTATTACAGAGGCCAAGTGGTAACATGAGATAATGGGTTTAGATCACAGCTATGAAACAGTAACCTCTTTAATTATAATTCCAAACCAATTGCTGACCAAATCTGTGGATGCTGGTCATTTATTTAATCTTCAATTGCATCTCTTATCTGGAGCAAGTCCACCATGATAGTGGACCTTTTGCCATGAATGACCAAAGCCAGTAACTAGCAAAATAACACTTCAATAGTTCTGCAGATTGTTCATCCCTCTTGTTTTAACGGCAATTCTTAGGGCCTAGCCAAGTTTCTTTTGTCTTTGGGAGGAAAAAAAAAGTCTCCCTTTTAGAGTTCTGTATTACTCACCTTTCCTGTATAGGAGAATGATACTGCATTCTTGACCTGAAAAGTATTTTAGTATTAAAGTATTTCTATCTTCTCTCATAGATGTATCTGAGTTACAACTCTTTGTCTTCATACTTACCCACAGGCTCTACAGAAAATTTATCAATGTTGGGTTATCCAGGTTTATCAGTGATGACTGCTAGATGATATCACCTAATTTCTGGTTTCATATCTATCATAAGGTTGTTCATCATGCTTGAGGCCATTCATTTTTCCTTTGATTTACCTAGATAAAAATACATGGTTATAGTCAAGTCCTATTGTTATTGCTTAAGCTTAATCTATACAGGGGACTACCTCATTCTAGATAAGCACTTGAAAATGCTGGATAAATGTAAAATTTTTAGATTACTGCAAAACTTTATCTGGAATGATTTACTGCAACAATCTCTGGCTCTTCCTGGTAAAGCTGAAGATTGATTTTCTCTCTTTCCTATACCTCTCTCATTTATTCCACTCTTTTCTTAGAAGTGTATGTCTCTAACTATTGAGCTTTTCTTAACTTAGTTGCTATTCATATCTGATTTTTGTTGCCATCACTGTCTACTGACTCTTCCTTACTTAAATGGTTAATTAAAGGAACTATTTTGAATATATTCAGATCTGGCTAATCCATCTTTAGGGAGTGATTTAAACATCAAAGAATGCACATAAGTATATTTGATCTATGAAGATAAATGGTCTAATCCAATTGTGTCTTTGGATTTAGACTTAAATTCAAATGCATGCAATTTAAAAAGGAAGGTGGTGGTTTAAAGCTATATGTCTGCATAATCTAAACTTAGTAGTAGAACTAACTGTCAGTTACAGTGCTGTAGACTCGCTTGGCTTCTGGCTGAAAAGACCGGGAAAGAGATTTGATGTGGAGAGGGGGAAAATAAATGCAGAAACTAATAATCATCATTTTCATTGTTAGAAACTTGTGGTCATTAAGTGGACTTACTCACTATTGTGATAGTGCCAGTGAAAAAAAAAAAAACAGTCCTGAGAAATCAGTTGTTTAACTATCTTAGCATGGCCCTATATAACTCATTTCAGGACATTCCAATACAAATGGCCTGAAATGAGGTTGGCTTCTCTTGCCTCTGCCATTCTAATTCAAACATGTGCCAAGGTAAGCCGCTAGTGTAGGAAGATGTAACCAAAAATATTAGGACCTTTCTTGCAGAAATTTAAGTTAATGGTGATGAGATGCATATAATCTAAATATATGTCTAAAAGTAAATGTCCACTCTGAACTAACCATTTGTCTCCTTCTTAAGTCAATGCAAAAGGATAGGTAGGTCCAGAAAGCAATTCACCTCATCCTAGGCACTTAGCTGAGATGGCATTAATCATCATCTGGAAATACTTATCTCCAGTAACTACAGTAAAACCCTGGATGATTAGCTACTAAAGTATCTAAAGCTATATTTCCTATGACATTTTAAATTGCTATCTTAGGTATTCAAGTCGCACAGAAATTCCATGTAAATATTAGGAACATTTTTTTTTTCACAGTGTGTGTACCAGAATGGTTTGCTTAGAGAGGTGGTGGGATGTCCCTCCCTGGAGATACACAGTTCACTGGAGAGTAAAACTGCCTGACCAAAGCTGTGAGTTGTTGCTGCACACAGACGTGCAAAGTTGAAGCAGAAGACATCTAGAATCCAAATTATTCTGTGAATTCTAAAGGCTTACAGTAAAGCAGAGAGAATAAGACTGTTGTGTTTAGAGGAGATGTAAGAAATGATGGGGAAGAGGGGTTGGGGAAGAGATGAAACAGGAAGGATTCTGTCCAGGCTAAAATGCTACTAAATTTTCCAGTTCAAGGGAAGCAGCGTTGGTAGTGAAAAGTGTTATACCAGCAAGCTAGCTTTCACGTATGTGTTTTTTGTTTGTTTGTTTTGTTATTTTTTGCTTTTTTTCCTTCATGCCTTGCTAAATGACAGGAATCAAATAGAAAGGGTAAAGGACAAAATTAGAAATGGGAAAGCTATAAGAAAAATATTGTGTTATGTTTTAAGACCAATCTATGATTAAGAAGTGATTTGGCTCTTTACATTCCTAATATTTTATTCCAGAGAACTTAAATAAGGTCTCCAGTGCTCGTAGTTTGAATGAAATTCTGTCTAACTGTGTATAAATCAATGTGGGAAGAATATGAGTAGGGAGTAAAGGTGTCTAACATAGGAGTTAAAAGTGTGGCTTACCATAATGCCTCCAGTCCAAAGAATGGCTGTCAGATAAAGTGGTGAGTCTTAGAGATCTACTAACTGTGACCAAATTCTGTCCAGAGTATTGACTTAAATATGTGTGAGGCTTAGGTATTAAGCCTATTCAAAATCTGTTGGGTCGGTGTCTCTACGATGTTATAACAAAAGAGGCACTGAAGCACAGATGGAAATTGTTGTTTTTAATTAAGGTGTGACATCATTCTCTACTGGATATTTACAAATTGTCTTTTCATCAAGAGGAGGTAGCCTTTTAATACACTGAAGTTTTATGTCAGCTTCCAATTAAAGAATAGTCGTTCCCAAGTGCTTGGTGCCTTGAAAGCAAAGGACATTAATACTGCTTATATGTACTATTTCAGACTTCACACACTTGCTTGAGCAGAACATGTGCTGGTTGAGTGCTTCAATTAGACAGTGCAATGTTCAGTTTGGAAAATTCCTACTAGGAGGGAGAAGCTCACAATTAGAGTTTAGAGTTTGCTCTGCATTCTGCTTGCCAGAACATCTGCTGAAAAACTCTGTTCTTTTGACATTTCATGAAATGAAATCCCTTTGATTAACTTTTTCCTGCAGTTTAATGACACTACTGTTGAAATACAGGAAGTTTCATTGTATTTATGTATATGTGTGTGCACTATTATTTTTCTCAGTAGGCAAATCAGGATGTGACCTTGTGATCGGTCACAGCTATTCCAGTTTGACAGTAGTGCCTACTTATTGTAAAGTGTTAACTCAGCCGGTCTTCCCAGTACGCAGCACTGAGTTGAGGAATAAAATCACTGACTCAAAAACTAATGTATAAGGGCAGATGACACTGCAGTGGGCACTGCCTAGACCCTTTTTTTTTCCAGATATCCACACACATAGAAGGTTTACAATTTATCATGATATGAGTTTCACATGCCCACAGATTGAAAGAATATGCTACGTTTAGTCCTTTTATAGGTTCGCAGTTGAGATAGTTGCTTTTCATTTGATATCTCTGTAAATAGAGTGATAGAAGCATGACAAGGACTACAGGACGCTCATATTCTCATAATATTAGCTGATAATATTAGAGATGGGGGTCACTGGCTAACTTCTCCATGCTGGACTGCAAGACTGGCTTGTTGCAAACAAGAATAAGTCCTCGTTTCTGAAAAACTTTGCAGTCTTCAGTGGTTTTATTCCTCAACATGCTGTGTGCCGGCATATACTCATTTTCTTTTTAGAAGGTTGGCTCTTTTTAAAAGGTTGAGATGCAAAGATGTTGGTATTTACTTGTAGATGAGGTCCTACAAGTGGATAAACAAGAGATTAACTTTAATTCTAAACTCTGTTATATCACCCTACGGCAGTCTCAGCAATGGGATGAGATAGCTGCCTTTCTCACCAAACTGTGATATTTTTCAGCAGAGCTTTGAAAAGAGGCCATTGTCAGACCCTCAAATTTAGTACCTATTATCTTAGCTGAATTAAGCTGGCTATCTCCATTGCTCAGGGACACCAGATATTCTTGTGCAGCTCAGATATGCTTAATAGTTTAAATACATAAACTACTAGTCTTTCTGACTTATTTCCAAATACCAACGTTGAATGTAACTACTTAGATTTCTGCTTGGTGTATTTTCGTTTTAAAAGATTAGCAGCATCTTTTTAAAATAGTTTCTTCATGAATCTATTCATGGAGAGGGGACAGAAGGGACACACGATAGGATATTTTGCTGAAATTATTTGTAGGACTCTGTGTTAGTTATAACATTACGTCTGTGCCAATTATAGTTTCGTAGTATTGCTATTGCCTCAAGTAGAAGACACGTCTTTTCTAAAATAAGGCTTTGTTAAATGCTTTTAATGGTTATGTTTAACAAGAATAGATATATTTAAAGGAAAAAATATTTATCAATGCACTTTTTCTTCTAAAAATAACTAATAAATTGTATTTCCAACTCCAAAATATTTCTGGAGTTTAGATTTGGGGTATCATCACTTAGCTAGCCATTCTAGCTAAATTTTAAACTAAATCATTTTTATAAAAAAACACTTATCACAGGAAAATTCTTCAATTATTTGTATAAAAAGATATTAAATAGATACTTTAACTTTTTACTGTGCTGAAATGGAACCTTCAGCACAGTGTACCTTGCATTTGAACTGTAACCACATATCTGACTTAGCATGCAAGTCCTTGAGGCAAGGACCATATCTTCTTGTAATATGTTTTGGCTGAATCCTTCTGCTGTTCTTAGGTTTATGTTGGAACTCATGTTCCCTATCAGAGCCAAATGTTTTCCTGACCTTAATGCAGACATGTTGTCCATCAGATCATGTAGAATGAATTCTAATCTAAGGAAGCTTCCTTTGTTTTATATCCATTTGACTTAAAAATTTCCTCCACGCCTTCCATATAGAAATAAATGCAGGCATTCCTGGATGACAAAAGAGCATGCAAACACTTTTATCACTGGGGTTTCTCCTTGCCAATTAGGTCACCTAAGTGAGAAAGAATAAAGTGCATCTTTTAAAATTTTCACTAGGAATAAGCTAGACAAGATGATTGTGATGAAAGCTTCTTTGAAAGGAGTGAATTGCAAGAAATGGTATAGAGAATAGCAGGCAGAAAGAATGGAAAAAAAAAAAGGCAGTTATCCCCCTCAGGCAATTGTTCTACTTCCTCTAAGAACATTAAAAATAAAAACTGAAGTTTCTTGTATCCATCTATGCATTTGTTATTGTGTATGTGAGGTTCTGTACCAGTGAGACATGTATTCCTCCAATAGCTTAACTTCTACATTATGTCTTCACGTTTATGAATCTCATAGCAGAATACCAATTTTCTCTCATGTTAACTCTAGCAATATGTCATTACATGCCACCATTCCGTTCTTCCGGGATCATGTGAAGATTCCTTATCACCAGTGTCAGTGATGTGGCAGTCAGAATGTCCCACTCTCTGTGTAATTAACATTGTCTACTAAAGACAAGTTCAGGATGTGTAAAACCTCCTGAATCCTGCCTGAGTTTGGCACCTGCTTTTGAGAAACAGCAGGGAGTGAGATGAATACTAAGACTGAGCTTCAAGTTATTAGGGTTAGGGAGTTAGGAATGCTAGGAAGAGCTCCACATCCCCACAACTGTCGTGTGTTCACACTGACATACCTTGGATCTTTCCAGTCACTTATTCCCTGTGAATCAATGAGTTAATGGGCTACCTGCTGCTGGAGGATAGGGGCACTTGCCTTGATTTCTGTAGGAATGATTGGTCTCCCACGGTAGCAAAACTGGGCTTCTATCATTCAGCAGTGTACATGCTGTACAGCAAAACAGAGGAAGTGTCAGCAGGAGTTGTCGCTATTTAAAACGTATTTTGAATGCAGTGGACTGTATACTGTTTTCACTTCTTTCCAGGTAAGTGTCCACTGACACAGTGGTATCAGCAAGTGAAGTTTGCTTTATTGTCACTTAAATGTGATTGTTTGTTAACTAATTCTCTTTAGTAAAACATGTTTTTTTTTTAAAAAAAAAATAGGAACCACCTGAAATGGATCACACATGCTTTGGAACAAGTGTTTTTACACATGGCTGTGAAAAAGCTGTATTAATATTCATAATAATATTATTATGAACACTATACAGGTGTAAGGTTACCTATGAATAGGTATTGAAGAGAACACTGAAGGACATATATCTTATCACTTGTAGTAATACTGTGGATCTTTAGGGACAAAACGAATGAGCTTGTCCCAGGAAATATTGATGTTCCTGTTACCATCGTAGTTAGCAAACTAATTTTTTTGCAGGCCAGAATATAAGACCAAAAGAAAGTTAAGCCATTAATGATCCCTGTCTAGAGAGAAACTGAGTGAATAGAGAGCAGGTGGTTAAATGGATTAGCAGGGGGAGCATAGGAGGAAAGCCCTTCTCCCCTGGCCCTCTCTTCTTCAGCACTGGAACAGGTTGCCAAGAGAGGTTGTGGAGTCTGCTTCTCTGGAGATTTTCAAAACCCGCTTGGACGCAGTCCTGTGCCACGTGCTCTAGGTGACCCTGCGTGTGCAGGGGGGTTGGACTAGATGACCTCTAGAGGTCCCTTCCAACCTCAACGATTCTATGATTCTCAGCAGGTACTTGGGCTTCCTGAGAGTAACTGAGGCGAGGGTAAGAGCCAGTCACACAGATCTTGGGTAGACTTAGCCCTTCCCTTGCCATGTTGTGGAGCTGGTGGCAAAAGGGGATCCCTCTGTTTGACAGGAAATGTTTGAGGTACCTTCATCAACTGGTGGTGCTTTTTAGCAATGATAGTCTTCCCTATGCACGGTCCAAGAGCAATGGTAGCAAGGAGATTTAGTTTTTTCTTTTGGCTTTTGATGTCTACCCAGAGAGAAGTACAAAGTGAGATGGTTGTCACCTCAGAGGAGTATTCACGAGAGAGGACTGTGACTGTGTCCCCAGGCAATGATTGAGACTGTGTGTGTTGCAGTGAGTCTGAGATGGAGGGAATTACAGGAAATGGGGAGTCCTGTATCTTGTAAGAAGTACTCATATAAAAGTTCAGGGGAGAGATATAACAGGCATGTATCTTGTCCTTGTGCTACAACATTAGTCATTAACATTTATATAGTGGAAGTACTTTTATGGGACAAAGTTTCACTCATATAGTCCCATGCTTAGCTTCAACAGTCCTGAGATATTGAAATAGTTATAGCAAAGTCATTTATTGAGTAAATTCATCACTGAATGACAAAATTCAAAGTAATGAGATTTTGCAGTTTTTGCAACAGTATATTTTTGTGCCATCGTACAGTGTACTTCTTTATTTATTTTGCTAAATGCAGACTAGCTATATGCACTTTTTCATGGTGTTGTTTGGAAATTGATAATGGCTTTCTTAATATTAATATGTTTAAAAATCAAATGTATATGACAATCTCTAGGCCAATGAAGTCCTAAAGTCCTTTGGAAGTGCCATGCGCTGACTGTTTCACGTGAGTTAAAAAGTGGTTATGTACTACGTATTAAGGCAATACATATTAATGGCAAAGAACTTAACAACAACTTCAAAACTTATTTGTAGCACTGTCTGTATTGCAGGATCAACAT
Source organism: Tinamus guttatus (assembly GCF_000705375.1). Next base: position 37,562 of record NW_010585495.1, on the reverse strand, counting down.
CACTTTGTCGAGCTCTTGACAGAGGTCTCTGTGAGAGAGCAATGCTCAGATAAAGCACCGAGGGATAGGATTTTACACTGCTGTAAATCCAGTATGAACTTTAGGCCCTAATTCTTCAAAGCATTTAAGCATAAATTTGCACATCAAAGGTATGCACAATGACCTGTTTCCAGCAACCTCTGGTGAACATAGCACATTGTTTATGTATTACAATGACTAAAAAAAAGAATTTCACTATACAAAATAGTCCAACTCTCTCACTGACATAATTTTCATTATTAAAAGAAAATATAAAAAAAATTAAAACGTATCATCAAATAATTTTCTTACTTGTTTTCTTTTGCATTCCAAAAATAGAAAATTATCTTTGACATGGTATTTAAAGATACCTTTACATGCTGTTTTTTTTTAGGTAAATAAATATTCTTCCAATAAAGACTTAGAAAGACATTTTTTTTTTCTTTTTTTTTTCCGTACAGTTCAGAGCAAAAGCAAGTTGTTCCAGATGGTTATAAATTCCTGAACAAAAGGGTCAGAGTGGGAAAGCCTGCCAAAACCTTCAGTATAGCAGAAACTATTAGACCTTGCCTATCTGACGCACAAGCATGGAAAGCACCAGCAAAAAGCTGTAACATGTTTTTGATTGTAACTGAATGTATCAGAAGCATCAAAAATTTAAAAAACATTGATTTGAATATAAATCATCCATGTAATATTTCTAATTATATTACAAATGTATAATACAGTAGAATGAAAAAAAATGGACACCTCTTAGCAGTTACTGCATTGCAGTCAGATCCATACTGACAGGGTTTATCTGTTATCTCTTTCAATTCCCTCAGAAAAATGAAATTATATATTTCTCTTCATGCTCTCAAAAAAGAAAAAATCTCTAGGGCAGCTGTATTGTTGGTATTAGGTTTGTGGTCTCTTCCTTCTTCTCACTGCAGTCTTATCAACATTCGTAAATCATTATTTATTTCTATCAATCTTCTCCTGTCATCATGCTTAAAATTCTACAGTTCAGACAGGTAATACTGTATGTGACTGTATTTTCATTTGGGAGCTCATGGTGGAGTGACAAAGGGAGGAAATGAGACTTACAGCACAGCATATTAGAGTGTTCAAGTATTCAAGTATTCAAGCATTTATTCCTAAAGCACTTGAATGGAACTCTTACTAATTTACCACATATTTTGGTAGCAGTATAATTAACTTTCTCAAGAGGTCATGGGCTTTTTTCCCTATGTGGTAAATTATGCTAAGTCTTTGTGAGTTAATTAAAAATCTTATCTGTTAATTATCTGCAGTGTGTGCAAATAGCTATTCATGTAAATTCTGAAGTTAGGATTTTTTTATCATTGGCATCTTGCTGGCTAACCCAGAAAAAATGCACTAACATACTAAATTTTTCTTTGCAGATTTAATTGGAAAGCAATAAGTGGTGATTAGTGTCGGGTGTCACATCTATATTATAAACCTAACATTTGTTGTGTTAGACTGACATCGTGAAGAAGTCTGAAAATGAGTGAAATGCCTTTAGAGCCAGTCTGATTTATAAGCATCAGCAATAGCATTACTACCATTTTTTTCTGTTTACTCTTTGGTTGTTATATATCAAGGTTGTTATATATCAATTGGTATTTATATAACAATATAACCGGGCGGGGTCTGGGAAAATTAAAATCATCTCCTATTTCTATGATGATTATTTAGGATAATGTTGTTATCAATGATCTGCAGTATTAACTCTAAGCTGTCTTTTGTAGTATAACTTGAACACGATTAACATTCTTCTTCTAATACTTTAAGTAACCCTAAGTGTCTTGATATTGATTTAAAACTGCTAATTACTGCTACCTCTACTGGGGGAAATAGCTTTCAGATGCAACAAAGGCTGTCAGATTTTGGTTCATCCAAGAACTCATGGGTGTGAGTGTTTGTGTGTGCCTTTCTTTTTTCTTTTTCTTTTTTTTTTTCTTTTTTTTCCCCAAAAGAAGCGAGGCGTGTAATCTGTCCAGAAAAAGGAAGCTCTAGTGTTCATTATCAGAATTATTCTTTGCTGAAAGCGCTTGGTATGTGAAGTGATGGTGCATAAATTCACAGGCAAGAAGATAAGGAGGATTTGAAAAAGGGCCCCGAAGAATAATGCATCTCTTTTTGCGTCATGAAGGCAAAATCAGAAGAGAGCCAAATTGAGATTGTGGTGAACGTTTGGCAGTAATGCTTTTAAAAATAATGCAGGAACTGAATGCATAAAAGCAGTAATCAAGCTGGAAGTCATATGCTGGAAGTAGCAAATGTGCTACGTTATCCACAAAGATAACACACTGTGTTCATTTTTCTTCATAGCTAATTTAACTACCAGCTTTTCATTGTTTCTCCTGCTCAGTCCTTCCATTATTAGCTGAAGGCGACATTTCCCACAAAAGTTCATCCTTGCTAGTAATAATTTGCTGCCATATAAAATAAATGACTTAACATAAAAGATTTTACTGATTGCAGTGCCAGTTGGCACTTTCTTGTTCTCTGTTGAAATGAGCACAACACATTGTCTATTACAGTGGCACAACTACCCTATGGCCATGCTGTGTGTTGCAAGTTTTAACATTATTGCACCTGTATGTGTTTTTCCCCCATAAATTATTCTTTACAGAAGAATGTTAATTAGTAACTGATAGATATAAAGATTGCCAGGGCCAGCCCATTAATTCCATTTACCTTAATAGCACTTAGATCTTAGCTTGCAGTACAGCTGTATTCAGATTGGATTATAAATGTAATTTTTTGCATCATTAACTAGCCTGATTAATCTTAGACAGAAAAAGCATAATTATAGAAACATGCGACTTGTGACGTGCCAGTTTAAAGTTCTGGCTTTTCTCCTTTATATATGCATCATTGCAAACAACATAGGTTTTGAGAGTTTAGACTGGGAAACAGTTTTTCTCCTTTTCTTCATAATTAACTCATGACTTGTATTCGTCATTTCTCATTTCTGCCTTTTTTATTCTTTTTCTTTTTTTCTAAAAAGTGCCCTGCCTAACATGTTTTGCTTTTGACTGGTGCAATTACTGGATATTTGCATAGTAATTGACCACCATTAGCAATGTGTTCATTCTGCTCAAAGAGTAATAATGAAAGCTCATGTAGTGTATGTCTGATTTCTGTGGAGGCTCTGTAGTGGAGAAGCGTATTGCCAGGAGATGTCATTGTGATTTTCACATTACAATCATCACAGATGCCCTGGTTAGAAGCCTGATAAACAATTCAGCATTTTGGATGAAATGAGAACACACACTCAGATACCAGCCTCAGGTAGGAACAGATCTGATTGCTAGTCTTGAGCAAGCAGCCAGGAAATGGCATAGTCTACCTGCGTTCACATTTAATGCTAACAGCCGTTGGTATAACTGAGCAGGAATCTTAAAAGCTTTTGACAGATGTGTGTTTTGGATTGTTTTTTACTTGTTTCTGATCAGCAATATATAATATAACTCTAGATTGATGGTGTGGATGTGGTATATGTATTGGCTTTTTGTGACAAACCCCTATGCTTAAGGGGCATATTGGGATAGTGCTATTTAGCAGGTTACATTTCTTATTGCAGTTAATAAGGAAAGAAAACAGGAAGTGGTAGGAGAAAAGAAAAAAAAATCAGAATTTGCACTGGTAATGCCATTTTTATCATCATATATCAGGCATAAAAATAAAAGCAGGTACTTGAAAGATGATGTTTCAGAAATGCAATATGTAAACAGTCAAAGGCTGGTTCTCAAGACTGTACAGTACCGTTCCTAGCTTTCTCGGGATCAGTCAACACTTCTGTGCTGCAAACATGCTGTGTGGCTCCTCACACAGACTGTGAACTGAACATTTTCTGAAGGGATAAATATGGAGAAGAGCTTTTTAGCGATTAATTCATACTGGTGATTACACAGATTCCTTTGTACTAACGATAGCTTTGCATATGTGGAAGGGTCTGAGCAACTACATGTCCATTTCAAAATAACAGACTACATTTGTTTCTAATATTTTATTTGAGTCTCCTGGCTTTCTCTTTTCTGCCTGTAAGCACAACCATTTCACACACAAGCTTCTCTGCAATTTCAAGGAGATGACAATCAGTACTTTTGTTTTCAGTAGGGTCTGAGAAGGTTGTGGCGCTTTAAGGAAGGGAAGGAAAACAGAAGAGAAGGGAAAAATAAGAATGGAAGGGAAATGGAAGGGGTAGGGGAAAGGGAAGAGATAAGAAAAGGGGTAGAAGAAAGGGAGTGGATAGAGGAAG
>NW_010585495.1:11409-33256 GCF_000705375.1 Tinamus guttatus | reverse complement strand
AAAGAGGTGGGAAACAGGAGGGGGAGTGTAAGGAAAAGTTTGGATTATTGAAATTTGTAGTGTGTGTGCGCGCGTGTGTGTGTGTGTGTGTGTATTTAGTCATCCTATCCTGTAGTTAAACTGTTGGCTAAAAGCTGCCAGGGTAAGGGCTTTCCTCACTCTAGGTAAGAAACTGTGGAAGCAACAGCAGCAGCTACGGTGAATGGCAGCGAGTGGATAAGCAAGTGCCCTGCCCTGAGCTAGTAAGAAAGGGTTGGTGGTGGAGCTGGGTTTCACTCCACACTCAGGCACAGACCTCCTCCATGTCCTTGAACCATGATGTACTCTCCATTCCCATCTGTAAAACAGGGATAATATTTCCTGGCCGTTTAAGTGTGTCACAAAGATCCTGGTCATTAATGATTAATCCGGGCACATGTTATGTAAGCGTTAGATCTGGACATAATTATCCAAGGGGAGATCCAAGGTCACTCATTCCATCAGAGTTTTGAGATAAGCAGGAATAAGTACCAGTGGGTGGAGTTTATCTTGAATACAGTTTTGGTATAAAGCTAAAGGAGGGGAAGTAGTAGTAGAAAAGAGAACACTTTAATTCATGGTATTGTTATAATCACAGATATTTCCATGAGTAAGAAATAAAAACACTAGTGAGAGACCTACAGATATCTAAGCAGATAGACAGGAAAAAAAAAATCCTTGTTGGGAAATAACTGCACTTTTTATTTCTTTCTTGGTGTTTCAAAATCCTTTAATCAGTTGCTGCCACCTTATCAGGTCCCTCTTACCTATTCTGTAATTGCTGGAGATACCTCTGAGACAGAGCTTTTAGTGTAACAGCAAAGACAAGACAACAGTATACATATTCCTCAAATTATATATAAAGGATGAATTCCTCAAAATAACCAGGGTAGGGCCATTGGCACACCCGGGAGTTTCCTTTCTGTAAAGATGTGCTAGTAGTGCAGATGTCATTCAAAAACTTGACTTGCAAGTAAAAACTAGATAGTTTAAAGGTAATGGTCTACCTTCACACACATATGTCCTTGTGTGAGGTACTCCAGACAGAGATGATTTTGAATCAATTACGACCGTGCCGTCTAGTGCTAAGGCGTAAGTCTATATGAATGAGAACATAAATGGATTTGCCAAAAGCTCTACTATACCTCAGTTTTGATATGTTAATTACCTGCCTGTAAGGGATCTTTGTAAAGCGCTATGAGATACTCAGATGAGACTTCCTACTGTGTTTAAGTTCATAATACACATGAAATCCTTTTCTCATCCTGATTAATTCACAAAATGCAGTGGCACCTAAGCTACACTCAATGCTAAGGTTAAGGAGGAGTTGTTTTGCCCTTGTACTCAGCTTCAGGTAGGCTGAGTTGATACAAGAACCCTAGAGCTGCTTGCCGGAGGTAGCTCAACATCTGTCTTCTTTTTTGCCATACTTCTGGTTCCCATATATACATATTATTTCTTTATGGTTTCACACAAAGCATTCTTGTCTTCAGCAGTGGAAATAGCTTGCACCACAGTCCTTAACCGTTTAATGAACCTTTGTTTACCTTCTATGTTTCAGTGTTCATACATCGCCATTATAGTTGGAGGTGGTTTGGATAAGGGCATCCAGCTTGAGTTTCCTTGACCTACAATCACTCAAAGACCAAAATGAGTATGAGGTAACTTTGGACAATAAAAAAATGGAAAAGAAAGGAAAAACAGTAAAAAATGAAATAAGTCCAAGTCAAATTACTTGTGACTACCTGTGTAGAGATAAACTATGTCACTGTCTGTCGTGATGGTGAAGAAATACTCCTGTGTATTTCCTCCTGTGAATTCTCGTTATGGTTTTCCTAATACAAAACAAAAGTAATAGACATAGTGCTCAAAAGCCTCTATTATGTGCTCATTTCTGACTGTATAGATAAATTAGCAATTATTTATAGTAGTGGACTCCTGGAAGGAGTAGAAATTACTATTCTAGACCTGAAATTTCCTAACGTTTTAGCTTGTGTTTTTGAATGCAGAAACATAACATGAGGCATCCTTTCCTTCCTCTGCTTCTGTTAGTTCTGCTTTGATTTACCAAAAGCTCAAGAGGTAGGGTCAGAACTGCCCTGGCAATACTTGTTTGCTAAGTTTTGATTTTGACATTTCATTCAGATAATTCATTTATTACTTTTTTTTAAAAAAAAGCATGATGATGTGCACTGTTAATTCTCAATCTTTTACCAAATTATGTGAAAACATGCTGCGAATTATTTACTACATCACCTTCCAGAGATAGCTAGGAAGAGATTAAGGTACTTTAAGAAATGAATAAGCTGTAAATGTATTTTCCACAGGTGTTTAGGGTACTTAGGAGAACACAAATGATTCAGTCATTGAGACTGATAGGAAATAGGGAAAAAAATCACTGGCATCCACTAGAGAATTACTCAAAAGGCAGAAACACAATGTGAAAGTAGAAATGGAAACACCAGTGGAGGAGTAAGTTGGATCTATTCGTCAAAGAGTAGGAAGTTGGGATACTAATGTTATCATATCTATTTATATTGATTTCTTTCTTGTCTATTGTCTCCTGCCTTTTTTTTTTTAAAGAGCCTAATTTGGAAATCAGATTGATCACGTTTTTACCCTTTGAAATGCAAGCTAGCAAAGAATCAGAGCATCCGACCTATTTCTCTGATCTTCACAGGAGGCTGTTCTGCTTAGTTCCAGTGGAGTCCTGGTGCTGCTAATGCATGTGTACTTATTAAGCACAGCAAGGATTGTTGTCATTAGTATCTAAGCTTTGAAACCATTCTAAAATGAGAATGTGACAGTGTTGTATGTCTTTAATTTTCAGTGGCTCTATTTTAGCCTTTGCTTCATGCATATATTTGCTCAGTATAAATAGCCCCTTACCCCTCACAAAAGGTTAAAGAGATTCTGCCCCCATAATGCTCTTTGCTTTGCATGTCGGAGACATGGATTAAGTGATGTCTCAGGGTCCCTTTTATTTTATGTACTGCAACTGTAGCTTGTGTACTCTAACGTTTTCCAGAGTTAAAATTTCACTCAGTTTTGAAAACAGATTTTAAAATGTCATAGAACATCTATGCAAGTATAGGCCAGAATGAGTAATGATGTCTGAAGCATCTTTGTCTGGAGCTGGGCTTTTTCAGGTGAGAAGGAATATGTTCAAATTCTAATTACACTTTACAGATTAGTTTTTGATGTTTTTTTAGAGACACTGGAACAAACATGGTCAATAAGTATATTAAAAACAGTGTAAATAAGAAAAGCAGCAGGATCAGGAAGGTTGAATTGCAGAATTATTTTTCACTCCTTAAACACATCATTAGGCTCTCATTTCTCTGAAAAACAAGTACAGATTGTAGGGGCCGCTTTGAACTCTCATGTATTGTGAGGAATTCTTTCAGAAACCAATTTTGTAGAAGTGAATCAAGTCCCGCTCTGCCAGTTCTCTGTCTGGCACACATCCTGCTTTTGTTTTTGTTGTGATTAAAAAGACACACTGTTATTAAATACCAATGGTAACGTTTTGTCCAGTTTTCTGAAATTCATTCACATATGAATGATCCTGTTGGGAATTTGTTGTGTAACCCTCATTATGCCTGCCAACCTTTTGTTCTGAGCTCTTTTCTTGAGCACCACACATAAAAATGCCCTTAGCTTTTTTTTAATGTGTTCTTTCTCCCATAAATTTATTTTTGCCTTGTTCTCAGTTGAAGCTGAGAAAGCAAATGGCATATTTGAAACTTAGGTTTTTATCTTTATGCTATGTGTAGAGAGAGTATTATTTTTTCTCTTGTTTTAAGAAGCTGTTACATATTTTTACCCTCTGCCGCTACTTACTTCAGTTAGTATCTGAAAACAAACAAGGCTCCCGTTTTTACTGCATCACTTTGGTAATGCCTACTAGAAATGGAGTGAGATTTTCTTCTGCTTTCAAGGTGGTCTATTCCATGGTACTCTGTTCTCATGCTGCAGTCATAGCATTGAGCATTGCCTACCAGATGACTGAGCAACATGACAAACGTGCTACACTTGCATCTCCCATCTTCAGTCCTTTGGGAGAATTTTCTAGATTTGGTACAATTTTGTATATCCGTTGTATAATCTCTAGGGAATAATCATGTTTTTGTAATTCAGAAGGTTATTATGCGTGTTATGCTTGCTCTGTTTGATGGAGAAATAGGAAAACATGTTTTCAATCAGATGGAGCTGAGGAAAAAGAAAGGGCCATCCCATGCCAGAAAAAGACTGAATACCACCCTAGAGAGTTGTTCTGTGTGTTTATTTGATGGGAGGCAAGTCGCTTAACCCAATCTTTTTACAGATGACTTTATGGATTGTACAATTAACTTAGTGCAATAAGGCTTCCTTTGGATTGTGTAGCACCTTCATAGAAGCATCTGAAGTCAGCAACTGTGTGTTGAACATAAAAAGGGCAAAATAATAGTAAGTATAAGGTGCGTTAAATTGGGTAGCTGAAACTATAGTTAAGTCTTTGTCTGTCTTCCCTGTGCCACAGCTTGCAATTTACTAAAAAAGAAAACTTTTATCTAGCAAAGAAGCTCTAAAAATAAGTTAATTATGCTTGTGAAATGCTCACATCTTGTGTCAATGAAGACTGTAGTGAAAAGGCTGATAATTCTCATTGAGAGCAGGATTCGAGTTTTATACAGTTAATGATCTTGCGCTATTCATTGAACTAGGTAGAGAAAACAAAACACAAAGCAGTTGCTCGTTAAGTGAATGTTGTCCATTTTGTGGACAGAATACAGCAAAATATTTTAGGAAAAATATCTGAATGTATTTTGAAAATGTATATTTGTAAAGATGTTAAATTAAGGCTTTTAGGTACTTCATATCTTTCAAGGGCTTGTTTGTAACCTTGCTGTTCTTTTAGCACTGTGCGTTTCTGTATTTAGCCTACATATGCATACACACACAGATTTGTTCCAGTTTGACAGTCCTTCACATGTTGTTTAGTGCGTTTGATTAGCATAATCACTGTGTGATTATTTCTCACTAGCCTAAGCATATGCAAATTCTTGTCTTCTGACTGACAACCATTATTAGACAATCAGAGTGTGAGGATTGGCATCATCTCCGTGTGGTTACTGAATTTCTCCACAATGCCACTGCGAATGCAAATCCTATTGCTCTGACTGGTTTCTGTATATTCAAGCAGTTTGCCAGAAAAGCTGCTGCTGCCTCAGCATCTCGCTACCAAGTAGAAAAGTCCAGAAAAAAAAAAAAAGGAAGAAAGCAATATTAGAGTCATGTCAGCCAGATGACTAGTCAAATGCTGCAATTAAATAGTTGAATCTAAAAATATATAGAAAAACCATTATACTTTTATAAGATTTCAACAAGAGAATAGAAAGACAGCTTTGGGAATTCATTCTAAGTACTATTCAAATTATATAAACAAGTTACATTGTCTGGAAAATGACATCAGATATTCTTTTTTGTGAAAAGTTATTCTTCTGAAAATATCACACATTATTGTAGATTTTTGAGTATCTTTTATGAATTGGTTTATATTTAACTGGTTTCAGTCATTTTTCATTTTTATGTACAAGAGATGTGTCAGCTTGGTGTTACCCTATTTCCTCAGTAGGAGCAGAAGTGGTAGACAATAAGAAATACAAAATTCTGAATTCAATTCACTGCATAATTATTCATCATAATTACCAGAGCAAAACAGAATAAATTAACTGTAAATGGATGAATCATGCATGGTAGCACATCTAGAACGTATATTTTAACCATTTGACATCATATTGTTTTACTTGCACAAAAATCACAACAGCTAAATATTGGAATATCTTCATTGTTGTATTTTATATTGATTACTAAGCTGATTCTTATTGATTCTTTTGGATTTTATTCTTTGATTAGTTTAAATTTCTTATTCATGGATTATTGTGTTGTTGGAGAAGGATGTGGACAGCTAGCTCTAACTATGGGATCCATTTCTCATTATGGGATATATTTCTCATGGAAATACAGAATGTCAAATCTGTTTACATTCAAATCACTGAGGTGTTCTACTTCTGTCCAGAACACCAGTTTATTATGAATGCATCATGTAGATTGTGAGCCGTAGTTCTAAAAAGCCTCATATCTACTATGTGATGCACATTTCGAACATGCAGAGTAAATGGACTTCAAAGATTTTTGCCGTGCATGTGCACACACATAAATCAACTGTAGTGTGTGGCACCCGGTAGGTTAAATACTTTCTGGAAGTTTTAGACTGTCATGTATTTTTGTCCTGCTTGTATCTGTGGCTGCAGTAAATACTCATCATCTACTGGAAGAGCAGACCTACTTCAAGTGCACAGTGCTCATAATATCTGTGCTGACTATTTATCAATTCTCCAAAACATCGAAGTTATTGCATAAGTAATAATAATATAATAATACTGCAACTGTATATTTGAGCAGTACGATTGCAAGGGAAATTACTGTGAATTCTTGATTTACTGTGAGCAGAGAGGTACTGCTCAGTTTTCATGAGATGCTTCTCAACTGGAAATACTCAAATTTTGTCCAGAGAATCCCTTTCCCGGCTATCAAAGACAGTGCTATTACATTGTTGAGAAGACTTTAGGAACTGCTCTTTTCTGCTTCTGTTAGTAAGTCACAGTAACAATGTTGTGGACAGTTTTATATTTTAATTCTTCAGTCAGTATTATCAGTCATGCAGTTTTAAGAATGGAGTAAGTTCACCAGTAAGGGTAAAAGTTGGAAAATGTGTTAACATTTTATTCTCTTTCAAGGTATTGTGTATATATTGGCACAGGCTTGACACAGTTTCTAACCTTCTTTAATTTCAATCATTTCCTATGAATTTTATAATTAAGATCTGCACATAGGAGTCAACTCACATATGGAGATGCTAATACCATGTCTGCAAGTGTAGGAATACAGCAGTGTGTTTTTTGTACTTGCAGTTAAATGCATATATAAAACTGTAGACATAGGTTAAAAGAAAAAAAAAAGTGTTCAGAAAATCATTCCTTTAAAGTTATTTTCAGTGTGTGATTATATTGCATTAACATTTGGATCTCTTAGAAGTTCTAAGAGATGTTGATAACTGTGTCATCGAGTTCACTTTCCTGTTCCAGTAATGGAATGCAATTGTGAATTACCACAAACACAGTACATAGCAAATATTTCTTGAGAGCTTTGATGACCTAATTTATATTTCTGCTCACTGAGTATTAGACTGTAGTGATTGGATTCAACCTTTGGCAGCTCATTTCTCTGTCTTCTTGGTAAAAATATTTTCTCACTTACCTGTTTTAGACCTAACACACATCCCGAACATGCTTTGGGAATCCAGCTTATCTTCAGCTTGTAACTTTTACATTTGGAGGCTAGTGCAGTTCATATATATATACACATATATATAGTGAAGAGCTAGGTGTTTGAATTCCAGATTCATTAAAAAATAAATTACCAGCTCAGGTTCTGCCTTCTGCAGATATTTAATTAAAACTCACATGGTGAACTGAGTCCAGAAGGCCTTCAAAGATAGCAACTCTGGTGATTTGGGGTAAGTTACACAGACTGATATGGGATTCCCTGGGCAAAGTTCTCAGCAATTCTGTATTACCCAGAAGTAATGTTTCACCCAGAAGTATTCATACAGCAGTCACCCTCATTAACTCATGATCTACAAAGTACAGAAACTCTTATTCTCAATGATATGCTCAAGAAGAAAGAAGAATGCAGTCAACATGATTGGACTAACAATGTTGGATATAAAACAAGCAAAAGCAAACAGAAATGGTAGGGTCTAAGCTAAGAAAATGAAATGATATGGCCAAGTTCTGCCATTCCTTCAGTTTGATTGTCAGTTCTGGTGGGATATGGCAGGTTTAAGCTGGAGGTCTTGGAAAGGGAATACAATATTTGGTCAAAAGGAGTCATGTTGTCATGAGGTTCAACTGGAATAATTAAAAAACACACAAAATATTGCTGTGTATTTTATGCACTGAAAACAAAACTGGAACTAAATGAAATTTGAAACTTCCTCTTTAGCTTCACTGCCCAACCTTGAGGCTTGTAGTAAACCTTGAGCAGTGTGCTGTCCCTGGACTGGCCACAAGGAAAAGTGTAACATAGCCTGTTCTACAAATTCCTTTTCGTTTATATAGGAGTACCAAGTGTATATAATGCCAAGTGCTGGATGGTGGGAAGGCAAAAGGTAGTGAGCATATCAGACGTAGGGCAGCTGGTCCCCTCTGTTCCATAACTTGCAGTGCAAATGAATTGGCATAGGGAGTGAAAAGGCATCTTGCAAACCTTGCTTTTCTGCTTCTGCACAGCTTTGACAGCTGAATCATGTTTCATGTGAATTGCAAACCCTTCTTCCTTCACTGTAAATGGGAGTAAATTAAATCAATTACATCTAAGACATAAAAATAAAAACCCAGCTATTGTAATGCGGCAGTAATAACAACCAAAAAAGCAGATTTTATCAGTTTATCATAATCATTTGTATTTTGAAAGAAAATACCATTTACATAATTTGAAATACAGTTTATATGTGTAATTAGCAACATTCAGTGAGCCCAAAAGTACTTGGAGATTCTGTTAAGCATCTCAGTGCTCGCTGATTATCTCAGCTATATGATATTATTCTCCTCTTTATACTTCACTGCAATCCCTGCTGTCTATTTCCTTGGCAATCAGATGCTTCTCTTTGTTCCTCTGACTCTCAGCAGGGTTCCTCTCCATCCTCCAGTGCCTGTGAGATCTGAGTGCTTATCATGCTGCACTTAGGTATAATGTTACCTCTCTAATTTCCTGCACAAAACTTCTGGAGGCTTATCTGCTGCATTTGGATGCTTATATGAAATTTTTGGATTGATATATATATTTTCTAAATGAAATCTCTAGGAAAAATAATAATACCAAGTACCACTCCAGCATTTTTAGTCACTTTTCTGCTCCAACTTTATTAGGATATGGGTTTATAGAACTAAATTTTGATTCTTACCGTTTTTTACTTACATATTTATTTTACATTTGAAATAGGTTTTCTTAATTAACTTCAAGGCTCTCCAGAACAGTTTTTCTCTTAAAGCCACAAACACAGATCATCCAGTTCACTATAAGGCCATGCTCTGTAGTTACATGTCTGGAAGTCCTCTTCTTTAAAAAGAGAAAGGGAAATACACAGATGGTTCTCTGTATAAGCAGAGAAAATTTGTAGAAAGATTTAGAAAGAAACCACATATCTTTCGTGAGACCAAAATAAATTTGAATGCAAAATAAGTAGTTTCCCACTCTAAGAATTTTTGTAAATTCTGTAAAATTATTTGCCTTACTCTCAGTATGTGAGCATCAGTTCCATTATAAATCCAAGCTGAATTTGAAGCAGGGATCCTTACCATGCAGACAGGTGAATGGAACTCTCAAAAGTTAGTTTCTCCAGTCAGCACTTTATATCTCTAACACTTTGTATTGGCACTTCCTATTAGGACACTGATTTTAAATGAATAATACCTTGCTGATAACCCCCAGTATGTTGATGTAAGCCATCATTCATTGCATAAACACAAGAACTGTGGTAAATGGTTCTAGATTATCTGGTTATGGGGGATATCACACTTTGCTGTTGTATATAATCAAAGGGTCAGTGCATTAGGAGAAGAATGGTGGACAAAAAAGAAAGCCATAAAAGAGAGGAAAATATAGTAATTAAAACCTATGGCTGAGTCAATAAGTTTTTTTCTTCTTCTTTTGGTCCTTTTTTTTTTAATTTGTTACTTTTTTAAACATGATAAAAATATCAGTAATCCACTAGGATACCATAATACCTCTTGGCATGTGTGAGATGTACAAAACTGCAGACAGGAGCCACTTCCAAGATTTACATAAATGGAGAGAAGCATTTTATGATAGTGTAAGCATGACGTGAACTTTTAGTATGTCACCTACTAAGTAGTCTGAATCCATGTATGAATTATTATGGGACAATTTAAAAGTTTAGAATTAATTCTTCAGCTGTGTGGGATTAATGCTTTGTTGTGTTGGTGATTGTACAAGTGTAAAAGGTATTTGATTTTTGCAGCAAAATTAAAGTGGATGTTCAAAGAGAACATTTCTTCAAAATCTTTCTCTAGCACTGCCATACTGCATGTTTTTTTTTTTTTTAACTGATCTGAATTTCTTTCTAAATAAATTAATTTAAGATCATGTCCTGTTTCGCTTCTGACATTGAACAGCTGTCAGGTGATGCAATATTTCTGTAGTTAGCTTTTCTGGATATTCTGCAATAGGAAGCCATGAGTATCTACCATTACAGTTTCCATGAATCCTTGATTACTTTGAGGAAAAGTTCTGATTCTTTATTTAGTAAATAAGCCTTTCCTAACTGATTAGAAAGAAAGAATCATGGGAATATGAGTTTAGATATTTTTTTCTCCAGGCATATACAAATTATGCTGTTTATCAGAAGAGCTAAACGAGTTGTTGTATTGGCTTCATCAAATTTTCTGATTTTTTAACAATACACTTCAAAGACAAAAACCATCAGCGACATAACCAAGCTATTATAACACTGCTATTATAAGGAAAAAAAAAAAAAAGTAAAATAAATCATTTTGACCAGTAGGTCTGGGGAAGTGGATTTCAGTCTTCCCAATGAAATCTCCTGGGTGAAATTTTGTGCCAAAATGATATGTTTCCTACAGAACTCTGACTAGAAGACACTACCAGGTTAGTTTTCTAGTAGCAGTTTATTTAGAGTAGTGCTTTGTATGAAAGTTGAAATTCATGCCTAAACTAGGATTTATTAAGAATAGAGATCTTCTAAATAACCTTGAAAATAATTTCCAGATGCCGGTGGAGGGTTTAGATTTTTCTTAGGTTGTGAAGTTGCTTTATACACAAGATTGTTTTATTGAATCCTGAGATATATTCTTTTTTTTTTTTCATAGGATGAGCCTGTTGTGTGTTATGCTGGTATTATTTGTATATAGTGTTCTTTCACATAGTGATCGATACTTTTCTTAGGCATTTTATTTAAATGTTTCTACTTTATTTAGAAGAGCTTGCTCTTGTATGATCTAAAAACATAAATTAAAAATATAAATTACAAGTAAACTTGTTCAGCTCTTAGTTTCTTCAGTAAAGGGAGATTGGTACATGTAAACTGAACTAAGGATATGTATTTAAATATAGCTAATGACACTCTTCTTTGTTCCTTTTTACATTACCATTTTATAAAAAAAAGCATAAAGAAGTATGATTTTTTTAAAAAAAATGTAGTTTATTGTAGCATGGAACATGACATGATGTAGAATATCTCTTATTATATGCTGCATAGACAGCATACATTGGAACAGCAAATGCTTTTATTTCTTTCTTTTCTTCTCTCTTTACAGATGGACCCAATTCAAAAAGCAGTAATAAATCATACATTTGGGGTTCCTCTTCCTCATCGAAGAAAGCAAATCATATCATGCAACATTTGCCAGCTGAGATTTAATTCTGATGTAAGTCTATCATTTAATATCAGATTAGAAATATGTATTTATCTTCTAGTTTGTGCAATAATTTGCATAAATTGAACCTAAATGAAACAGCATGATTCTAGTTTGTGGCTCAGGAGATGGAGAGGCTTTAGGGTGCTGCAAATAAATAGAATTATTTGGTAGTTTTTATATCCCAGGCAGATTTTCCCTCTAAGTAGCTCTGTAAGATCATCAACTTCAGCTGTGTTGCACAGAGAGTAAATGGGCAAATGGATTGATCCTTTTCAGCTAACAAGTATAAAATGTTTGCTGGGTCCTAATTTCTCTACCAGTTCTGGTTAAGTTTGCCTTCCTTTTCCTCCTATGTATTGTAAGTTGTTCAAGTGTGCTTATAGTCCTTGTAAAGCTGCCCTCCTTTTTTTTATACCCTCATGACAATATCTTTGCTTAACCGCAATTGTAGAAATAAAATAAAATAAAGCAGCTGATCTATGCTAGTTTTCTTCTATCTTGCACTCTTTCACTCCAAAGAGTTAAGAAGAGCAAAGTGAACTGGAGAGATGGTCTCTAATATAGAGAGATCTCCCACTCAATAGCTACTGAAGAAAGCTGTGCTATGCTGCTGCTTGCCAAAGAATATCTGTTCTTTCATATAAAAGCCTTTCAGAGTTTCACTTCTTTATTTCCTTCTCTAGCAGTATTACCTGTACAAACAAAACTTGACACAGTGCAATATATTAACTAACTTCTGCTAGTCTGTCCAGTAAGTTTCATGATCTGTGTCTTTCTGGTGAAAAGTTATTTATCCCTTTCAAATGTCTTTCAGTTACTGCATTTCTACTACCTTTTACATGGGAATCATGTCTGTCAAAACAAATATATTTTAATGTAGTGTGAGATCCAACCCAGAAATGTCCACAAAGTTTCTTCCTAGTGGTAGTCATATGAAGAAGTGAGAGAAGTCTTGTTTGCTATTGCTTCGTTGTGGGCAGCTATTTATGAACTGTTAATGAACAGTTTTAGTTTATCAATTGCTTACTGAAGTCATGAATTTATCAAAAACCTAAATTGATCCCTGATGCCTTCTGTAAAGGATTGGCCATCTCAGAATATAAGTAATGCTCTTCATCCCCGTCGACTGTTTTATTGCTTAGAAAGAATTTTAACAAGATGCTGGTCATGATTTCCAGACCAGTCAGTGTCAAATGTGTACTTTCACTGGGAACTCCATCTTTTCTGCTTCCTGAACTGAATGGACACCTTCCTTTTACAATGTCTATTTCATTATTAAACAGTGATGCTAAGAAGAGTGATAGGATAATATACCACCTGGAGCTGTCGTATCACCAATGGATAAAAATAGGAGAGTCTGATCAAATTAGGCTCTTCTGTTAAGAAACTAGATGCTAGAATCATGACTGTGGATACCAAGCCATTCACAGGAGAGGGCTCTGGTGAACTGCATCTTAAGGGATGATGGAAACTCTGGGGCAACAGCAGATCAGAGTGACTGAGCTGCCTGGCTGCTCTTTCAGGATTTTCAGCTTCGTCTAAGGAAAAAGTGTGTCATGCTGAATCAAACACAGTATATATCTGCAAGAGATATCAAACACCTTAGGATTATGTACAAAAGTGAAACACCTTTCAAAGCGGGAATGTAATTTAATAGTCTGCAAAAAGATTCAGACAAAAGAGATGTTGAACACATCATTAAACTTAGTCATTAACAGATGCGCATCTCAGATGATTGATACACAGGATGAAAAATTTTTCGACTGATGGAAGCTAGGAGTTTCCAGAGGGAAGTGTTTGCAGTTAAAAATCTTCTATACCGAAGCAAACAATATATCACTGGACACTGATACAACTAACTCAGGTGACTGGTATGCCATGATAGTCTTCCAAAGAAGAAAGGGTAAGAAACAATGACCATTTTCAGAGTTGCCTACAGCCTCAAGTAAACTACTCTCAAAAGAAGTCTATTTATTTAGATTGTTCACAGCAAGCTCCTGGAAGAAAATCTGCTAAGCAGATATTCAGTCATCTCTTCACACCTTGAAGTGTTAGAGGCTTAAGCTCCAGTTCTCCAAGTCTGTTCACTTGAAGGTTGTACTGATGGTCCTTTCAAAGCAGCTCAATATCACTAGAGAAACTTTCTTTCTGAATATCGTTCACCTTCTTCTTTTAATATTCAACTAGCTTTTAAAGCCCCTGCAGCATTTCTGATTGGTGGACGGATTATATTCTAAATGCTGCCTAGTGATTGACTTGGGACAATTGTCTCTTCCTTTATTCTTTTCTAACCAAAAGAGATTGGTGGTCGTCTCTTCTCACTCCAGTGCATGAAGTTACTACCACTGTGCGCTAGTAAGGCTTTTCAAGAAACGCATTCCACAATAGGCATTCAGTGTTTTCCTGCAATTTTGGAAATGACTGTATCTGCAATGTGAATAGAATAGGCAGAATTAAACTCCACACTGCTGTAGGTAATTCTGAACAACCAGTTTCTGTATCAAAAAAGGAGAAATAGTGTTCAGATGTGAAGGAGTGGTTATTCTGAAGAAAAATAGCTATTTTATTTATCAATTTATGATAACTTTGAATGGCAAGCTCACAAACACTGTAAATTTTGCTTCAATTTTGATGAAAAAGTTTTCATTTGCTTAATATTCCTACCTTCCATTTCCACCACATTTTGTTGAACATGATTTAAAGTCATAAGAATAATAAATGGCTTTTCTGCTCAAAAACCTACACCTTTGTGGCTGTTCTACTGATGCATCTTTATTTTTAGATACGAGAGGTAGGATTTATCAGGCAGTAATGAATAGAAATTCCATTTACCTACTGCATGACAGTATTATGAAAATGTTTACAATAAAACTGGTCTGTAGGTTTTTTCATTTTTGTAGCAAATACAGAATTTTCTTCCCTTTGATACAGATTGCTTTCAGTGCAGAAGAGTTTTTCTTCTGGTTACATGGTATCAAAATTATGTTTCAAAGAAAAATGAGAAAAGGCAGTGCAATAGTCCAAAATCGTTTAGCTTCTTTCTAAAGGAGTTATCCATAAATCTTCATGACAGCTGTGTGTTCGATGTTTCTTTTTAAAATAAATCTTCTCATACAAGGGAAGGGAGGAATGAGCAAGTAACCAAAGTCTGTCTATACTGAGAAAAAACATTAGAACAGGAAAAGGTAGGTTCTGGATAGTCTGTTTCAAGCAGTGAACTTTTTAAATGTTATTATTATTTTTTGTATTGAAAGAGATCAGTGTACAGAATTTCCATTAATATTGTGCATCCAATGCAGGGCAAACCACTTAACTACATGTTTAGCTGGAAGTCTGTGGGTTTCCATTTAGATTTTGCCAGCTGTTAAGTGCGCCGATACAGAAGATGTGTTAACTACCTGCATTTGTAACATTTGAAAATATTAAACATCTTGACTTCAGAAGGACAACTTATATGCTTACAGGTATATGAGTAAAGTCTGCTAAAACTCACTGAAAAAAAAAAAAAGAAGAATGCTGATTGGGGGGAAAGGAAAGGAAAAGGAAGGAGGGAAAGGGAAAAGGAAAGGAAAAAGGAAAGGAAAGAGCTTACTAAGTTTTCCTTATATTTGCCTGTCTTGACCTTGCCATTCTGCTTTGCCAGCCTTTCTAATTTCATTGTTTCATATAGGCAACAACAGTCTATGTTGTCCAAGTCAGTGCTCGCAAAGGGGTTCTCTTTCTTTTCTCTCTTGTTGAATGCAGATGTCTCAATGGTAATATAGTTTGCCTTTCATGAAAGGTTGAGCAGGGTTTTGATGTGCTCACAGGACTTGAATTCCATTCTGATGCACTGTAAGAGATTTTTCCAAATGTGTTAGCCAGAAATAATTGTTTGACTGAAATAGCAACAGGAGCAACGTTCTGAAAATCATACAATGAATACTCTTCAGTGTGTCCTTATTCATGTTTTTTAGCCTTGGTTTCTCTGCCCGTATAAAGCAAATATGACCTTTTAATTGATACACAAGTCCGCAGTACAAAGTCATAAGGATTCAAAAGATTCTGTGCTAGTAAAAGAATGTTCAAGGTTTTTTGAAGTATAAGGGTGCAAAATTGCTGCATATTATTGTACTACATTGCTAACTCTCTCAGGGAAAGTAGCATGGCCAGACAACTTACAGGCCGTTTAGGTTATGCTTGGTATCTAGAACAAATGATTAGAGTATCAATTTGTAAGTACCTGGGGGGATAACAAGGTGATAAGAAACAGCCAACATAAATTTGTCAAGAACAAATCATGTCAAACCAATCTAATCTTCTTCTTTGACAGGATAATTGGCCTAATGGATAATGGTGAATAGGTGTGATATATTTTGGCTTTAATAAGGGTTGATACAGTTCTATGTGACAGCCTTATAAAGTAAGTAGGGAAATGTGGTTCAGATGAAATATTTAAAAGCTAGTTACACAATAGTTTGAAAAACTGTACACAAAGTAGCTTCTGGTGGTTTGTTGTCAAAACTAAAGATTGCTACAAGTCAGGAAATGCAGGAGTCTCTTCTGTGTCTGGTACTACTTTGAATTTTCATTAACAACGTATGTGACAAAATCAAGAATGCACATGCTGTGTTTGTGGATGGTACCATGTGAGGAATGGCAAAGTACAGGACTGCAATGCAAAGTGATATTCATCAGCTGAAGAAAAATAATCTGGAATTCAGACTAATGCAGTAGATACAAATATAAAACTACTGTGCTTAGTCTGGAAAAATCAAATATACAAGTAGTGAAATGATAAATGTTTGGCTTACTGGGCAAAGAGAAATTATAGTAAATCATAATCTGAATATAAGTCAACAAATGCTAACTGGGAAAGAAAGAAAAAATAAATAAATAAAACCAGAGTCAAACTAATCGTATTGGGTTTTTTGCTTGAGAGTGTTACAATTAACAATAGGTCAGTAAGTACTCTGCAGCATTTGAAATTAGTAATGCCTTAGATGAGGAGCTATTTACAGTAGTTGTCATCAAACTTTTACAAAAACCTAATCATATTTCGAACTTCAGAAGAGATTGGCGAGAATGGTAAAACATTTAAAAACATCACTCAGTTGAGTAGAGCGGAGAAGACTGCATGGATATGAAGTGAAAAAGACAAGGAAAATATAGTGGATATGCATGAAAGAGATTTATTAAGGGCACAATGATCAACTGATCTTTGTATTTGGTTTCAGTAAAAAAAAAAACTTGATTTGCATGAAGAAATGTTTTGTTTGAATATTCAGTGAAGCAGAGGATAAGAGTAATGAAATTTTGGAATGGAATATGTCGTGACAGATGGACTCCCTGTCAGTGGAGGGTCTTAACAAGTTAGACACTCAGCTGTGAAATTTGTCAACATACACTCAATGCTGTCCTGGAGCTGAGAGGCAGATTAGATGATCTCCTGCTTGACTAATTTCAAAACTGTTTCTGTGGTTTCGAAGAGGTTGTAGAGACTTCATTTGTGGTCTGCATCATGTGATGGACAGACTACAGACCGGACCTCTGTTTACAAAGACTGTTCAAAAGTTGGTCCATTAACAGTCAGGAAAACCTGATAAACTAATTGCTTGCAGTAATACAGAATTTTACCTGCCTAATTTCAATTCCACTATTTTTCAACTTGGTCTTCAGGGATATACCTAAATGGTATTTGAAGCCACTTATACCACTTCCCGCAGTCACTGTTCTCTTTGTGATTATAACCACATGATGTATTCTGTACATATTTTAACTGTGCCTCCTATTCTGGATTTAGATTGGGAATTAACCTAATACGAGTTTAGAACCCTGTTTTGGTATAAAAGGAAGACTTACTTCTTTTGTTACAGCAAGCACATTCCTTACTGAACTGTTGCAAGTGTTGCTAGCCATCAAGTATCTTCATCTACTATCTCAGGCCAATTTTTATTTGGGTCTTTCCAAACTGATAATTCTATGAGTTCATCAGCCTGCTTCTGTAAAAGGACTCTTCTACGCAGACTGTCATGGATGGCCAGCATCCGTTTGAAGCTGCTGTTATTCTGTGAGGATATAGCATTAACTTTTATCTCTCCAATGATAAATCTCGTTCCAAAATTAATTAATTAAATACACACTGTCTCTTTCTAGTGCACTATCTTTCCTGTACTTAAATATTAGAAGAAACAAATACTGATTTCAAGTGTGGAATTGCACATGCCATTCATTTGACATCAGAATGTGAGTCAGAGTGGAAATACACTCATAGGTCAACACTTTTCCAGAGGTGCTGGTTTATAGTATTCTTTGGAAAAAGTAGTAAATAATCACAGAATGTGATTAGTGCAGAGATTTCTTTGGGGTATCTGGCATTTATATCAATACATTGTGGAAAATTTAACGAATTGCTAAAGAAATTACGTGAGATGCATGATCTTTGGCATTAAATGCAAAATAGCACAGAATATTTTGCACATAGATTGCATACATGAAAAATTTGAGAACAACCCAATAATTTTTTTCTGCACAGTTGGAAATTTAGTGGCTTCTGTTTTTATAGGCATACACAGCACATTTTGGAAGCATTACCTTCTCTTTCCTAGACCACAGTTTTAAATGCTGGGACAGTAATATAAATTGCAGTCAAGACCTGTGTACCTCTTTCCCATATTGGAGACCTGGAACTTTTATTTTTGACTGTGCCCCTGGAAGAGGCCAAGGAGACATGACCACAGTCCAGGCCTGCTCTACATCAAAGTTAGAGTTAACATATTAACATGATCCTGGAGAAATTACAGGTTTGGCATGTCCTGCAAATCATTTGACTTTTCTAGAAATGATCTGTGAATAGGCAAAGCTTCTCTTGGATAGTCTTGTTTATAATTTTCAGAAGATTAATGGTCATATTCTAACTGTGGAATATGGAGACAGATTAGTTTAAATGGTTTCTGCTTCTAGCACTGAACTAGTTGGTTGCAGTATCTGTCCTTTGGGACCAACTTATGCCTGGCCTCAAATGATCTCAGAACTGCAGTGCAGCAAAAGAAAGAAGGAAAGGCTAAGGTGAGAGGATTTAATAAGTCTGAAGTAAAAGCAGCCTCCTTCCTATGTTTGAACATATACAGACTTGCTACTGTCAAAAGTTTCCCTTTTCTCCACAGTGATTAAATTAGAACACAGCAATAAATGAGAAAACATGGAATTGAAGAAAAAAAAATGCAGAGCTAAATGATCTGATGGACTGTAGAATTTCCACAGTCTGCTTTCAGTGTCAGGAAAGTGCCTGGTGTCAACTCTCTGTCAGTCACTAAGATGACTTATAGGCAAATAATATATCTATTTCCGGTGGTTTTAATGATTTGGATTCTGAATCTATATTCTTTGAAGTACAGTATTGCCAGGAAGGTTTTGTGACTGGTGAGGGGCCATAATGGAACTGAAATGCGAGTACTAATGTTGGGCAGGTAGTGGCTTGCAGGATTTTCTTCGGTTATCTTTGGCTGGAATTATGGGAATTAAGATAATGCTTTAATGTGCTTCAACTGCGCTTTGGAAAGTATCATTATATAAATGACGGAATTTGGTATAGATGGATGAGACTGTAAAAGGCAGGGAAAAAGAAAAGTCTCCCTCCCTCTCTGCCAATTCTCTCACATGCTGCATTCACAGCAAAGACTGCCAGTTACCACTGCAAAGAGAGAAACCTCTGCTTTGCAACCCACTTGTCCTACACGTAGATATTTGAGATATTTTTTCCTGCCAGTTTCCTCAGTCCAAATCAGTCAACTTTAACCAAAAAACAATATATTTATGAACAAATTTGATGGGAAAAAACAGAATTTGCTTGCAATAAGCTAGTCATCACCTAAAAAGATATATGTATTGTCAACTCTGCTGTGCCATCTTCACTTGGTTTTTTTTGATCTGTTGTAACAGGTAACCTCATAGACTTAGATAAAAAACTGGAAATTTGAACAGTGTTGAGCCTGAGTTATTAATAATAGGTGCAGATAATAAATTCCACAGTAAAAAATAACAAAATGTTGTATGCTTTCGGTCCCTTATCAGTGAATCTATTTGGTTAGGCTCTACTCATTTTTCTAGCCACTGATAGATACGTAAAGAAAAACTGAGATATAAGGAATGGACAAGGTTATATGTTAAAGTTTGGTCCACAGAAGGAGCACATAGTAAAGAAAAGGTGAGATTGTATGTATGTGATGCAAAAAGTTCTCCATCAAAAGAGTTAACTGATGTAATGCTTATTTTTTTCTCGAAACAGTATCCTAATTCTTCAATAATGCCTTAAATTAAGGTAAAATTTCTCCTTGCCTTGGGTTTGGTTGATTACATCCTATTCTATAAGGTACAGAATCTTTTCAGATAATCCTATAGTAAATCTGGACAGCTTCCTTTTCCTTCCTTCCACCCTCTCTCCCTCCCTTTCAGCACTCCTCAGGGTACCCATGACATATTCTTCTCACTGTATGTGTGCAGCTGCCTCTTGCTGCAATTATAATATTTTCTTTGGTGAGAGGAAACTTAAGTGTACCCAGTATAAGCAAATTCTACTTCAGAACCTCTAGGCCTGTTTTTTTGTCAGCTTCTTGGTACTTTTATCACTCCTTGCATGTCTCTGAAGACACTGCTTTTTTATGTGTAATTCCTGTCAGTTGGGAGTCTGATCCTGTAAAGGGATGGAATCTGATATATTCTTTTAAAGGCTTTACATTGGAATAAAAAGTCACATATTTGAACTGTACCTTTGAGGGTGTATTGCCTCCACTCATGTTCATGTTTTTGATCTGAATTGAAAATGAAGTCTCTAAAGGTTTAGAATGGCCAAAGGGGACTGACTTCTTTTCAGGAAAGAATCCAATATGGCACTTACACCTCACTCCCCCTTGGCCTTTAAAAGCTGGATTATGAATTCAAAACATGTATTGAAACAGAGGTAATGCTCTACTAGTACAACATACAAGCACTTTAATATATATACAGGGTGATATGGGTTTTATATATATATGGATCTGAGGGGTTGATCTCAAAAATAAAAGCTGAAAATATAAGGATTTATTCAGTATGGCATTTATATAGGTTTCATTGCGTTATGATAGAATAACTGCAGATAGAGATGCATAGTAAATGTACTGAGTTCATTTGCAGTAGATCTTTTGGGATGGGCATAAATGTTTCTTTTATTCTTTATAAAGGAGATTTTAGAAGGTAATCTCTGCACAGGTTTTTTCCCTTTCCCCAGCACAGCCTGTTTTCTCCGCATCAGTGGACTTGTCATGATAATCAACTTTTTGTCCCAGCCATCAATCACTTCTGATTACAGCTGGGGAGCAGTTCTGTTCTGTTGATCAGCCCATCAGTGCACATAATGTTACACCTGGAGACAAGTGAAAATCATCCCTCGATGGGAGAATCACTTGCCTGCAAGCCTTTTGTCTAAAGTATTTTAATCTACATTTGGAGTCTTGTTACAATCATCAGTGCTTGCTTTGATTTTATAATATCTTTGACAAAAATAATAAGATCAGTTGATCTCTGTATAGATGAGTAGAAAAACAAGAATGCTTTTCTGTTTTAAATAATTTCTTTTATTTTAACTTTTTTACTTCACTGTACAAATTTTGTGATAATTATCATTACATAAATTAAAAATTATATAGTCATGTGGTACTTCATGAAACATAATTATTATATGCTAGCCTAGAATCTTTGTGAAAGCTATTTTGCTTTGTTGGCTTTTAGTACACTACTTGGCTAGGGTGATATTTAGTTGTAGCATTCAATTCATTTGAAGTGGTTGAATAACAAAATTCATCATAAAAAAATCATTAAAATTTAAAGACATCTTTCATTTCTTTAGAGGCAATACGGTTTCTATTGTTGTAATTGTTACTGAATGCAACACTTCTTTAAATAAATGTGTTCTGTGTATTGAAAGCCAAACATATTTCCTTGCTTCTAATAAGGGTGTTTTTCAGTTGTCATGAGTATGATGAAACTTCAGCTTGCATAAATGCTTTATTTTTAACTAATAATTTAACTTTGACTTATAATTAGCTATCAGAATAACCAGATGCATTTTAATTGGACCATTCTTTTTCCTCTCTCAGCTGCTTTTCTTGTTGTAGGCATCCTTCTTAATTATCATTTTCACAAGTTCATACTTCCACACTATCAAAAAGAGCTATATAAAAGAAGTCTGTAAACCCAATACTTCAATGGCTACTGGACAAAATGTAAATGAAAAAGAGAGTAAAACATGAGAGTTTTGGATAATAAAGATTTGGTTAGCAATCATGGATTTACATAAAAGGTTTAATTAG
>NW_010585495.1:0-11372 GCF_000705375.1 Tinamus guttatus | reverse complement strand
GGACAGTGATATATTGCTTTTTTTGTAAGAAGCCACGCCAATAAATAAAAACCGTTATGTTTGCATAACACTTTATGTTATGTCTGCAACATTTGTTGCAGATATTTCAGTACTACCACCTCTCACCTTAGTCACACAGTGATACATGTCATAATTTAGTAGGCAAATGATATATACAGTAATTTTAAAACTATAAGATGTTTGCTCAGGTGCTTTGTTTTCTTTCTTCTTAAACTGATGATAAAAGAACTAAATTACAAATCAAATAACCACTCCAACAGTCTCTGTTAACTTGAATACCTTGTTTGTCGAATACAGAATTTCATTACTTCTATGGAATTTCTTCTTCCAAAGCGACATCCTATTTATTTTTGTGGTTTAATAATTAGTAGTATATTGCAGCATTTTTATTTTACATGGTATCTCAATATGCCTGAATCTCATCATTTACTATTATAGTGATGTAACAGAAAATTTTCTTCTGTTATTGGATAGAGTATTTTATGGTTCTTCACTGATACAACTCCAGTAATATAGCAAGACACAAGGTACTTGACGTTACTTGTTGATTTATTCTCCGACATAATATTTGTATCAGAATTGCATAGCGATAAACGGTTATTTTAAGGTCAATTCTAGTAAACATTCTGAAAAGCAGCAAGAAGTAAAAAATCAGCAGTAGGAATAACAAGGACTAGAGACAACATTGTAAAAGACAAGGTACCGGTACTGAGCCTTAGCTAAAATAGATTAGGTTATAGTAATAGTCAGTAATTATTGTTACTATATTGTCCAAGTTAAGGTAGGAAATATAGCTTTTCAGACTTGTGAGATATAAGAAAGACAAGGCAGGTTTTTTACCACTGTGTGTGAAAGTGTGTATTTTTTAAGAGATGGAGAAAAGGTGTAATTTCTGCACAGCTTTTGAATTGCTACAACTGTGAAAAACAAAATTCCCTGATAAGAAGGATCTTGCCTAAGGTATAGCAAATCCTGAATTGGTATATTATCTCCCACAGTCCAATAGAAAATGAATGAAGATGACCAAAAGTAAATAGATCTTCTCAGAAAGATAGCATTAAGAAAAAGTAGGTACTTTCTCCAGTGACTCTTCTTAAAAGTGATTTTTCCATCACTCCTGGCCGTTCTGAGAATGAATATTCAGCTGTGGCTGTGATGACTGTTTAATTCCACAATTCTTCCGACAGAACCAAAGGCAAAGTCCCTAGAGAAAATGAGCTCAGACTTTTTTCTTAGTTCTTGTTGAATATTCATTGATATAGATAAACAACTGTTAGTCACAAGATACAGTGTAAATCATTTCCCAGGAAACATGTTAGTCATATGTTCTGAATTATTCTGCAATAATTCTTACTGTAATTTACTTACTACTTGCAAAATACTATAGCTCATTTATGCAAGGAGCCTAGAGCTGAATATCCATGCAGTGTACACTGGTTTACAGATGTACAAAATGAGATCTTTTCCCCATAGAACACATATTCTGATAAATCAGAAGTTAAAGAAGAATATAAGGTAGGGAGAGCAAGGGGGGATCTGCAAATGAATGAATTGAGAAATACTTTCCAAAATCCATTTGAGAGAGGTTTTGTGAAAGAGGCAGGATTTA
Organism: Tinamus guttatus; assembly: GCF_000705375.1. The sequence goes on along the minus strand of NW_010585495.1, from coordinate 9,742 downwards.
ACAACAACCATTAGCAAAATGATTCAAGTTATCAGTCTGCATAGTAGAATATTTGAAGTAGTAGAATATTTGAAGACACTGATTTCAGTATTTCATGGATGGGAAAATAGAGTCAGAAAGTCATTCATCTGACAAGGTAACACGGTAATAAAAAATATATTGGAGTGAGAAGATATAGTCACCTACACTAATTGGGCTAGAAGTTTTAAATCAAGTCTTGAAATTGTTACAGTCACAAGAATCTGTGTATTTTGCAGGTGTGATTCCTTTTTTCTTACAAAAAGAAAGAGGTCCCACCAATCACAAAGCAGGAATTATAGATAATAAAATGAACACTTTTATTCGATACAAACTGGTGGGCTTGAATTGCAGCTAGCAAGCCAGGATTCTGTGGAGCTGGGAGGGTTAACAGAAGCTTCCTGGACTTTGGCCTGCTGTGCATAGAGAGGTGAACTGCCTGCAGGAGAAAGAGGGTCTTGAGTGCTTCACAGAAAGCTGTTCTAGTGTACTCAAAGGAACATTTTTAAACTGATGAGTAATGGGTTGGCTCTTGATGCCCTTTGGCTGGGGAGAGCAGAGAATCTACTAATAATTCTCTTTTATCAGTATCACACAAGATAAATCTACAACATGGTACTTCTATCATTAACACCAAATCTTGAGTCATTTTCTCAGATTCTTGCACAGTATGTTTACACATTTTCAGGCCTACTTAATTAAAGCATCCAATTTGGAGTCTGCTAGGCTAGTTGTGCAGTGAGGCCATTCTTATTTTCTGTTTTTTCAATGAATAGAGGTGTAATTAGTTTAAGTGGGGAAGAAGGAGCAAGGATGTATGCAATTATGTCATGAGACACTGGAAACCTCTCACACTGAACAGTACTTCCAGGTGGGAGGTCGGGGAAGCAGTTGCCTGGCTAACTTTTTGAAGGTGGAGGCTGCGCAGATGATTACTGTAGTGTCCATATTCCCATATAGTTTAGCCTGTGGGCTCTAGCACTTAAGACTTTATTAAGAGTGTGTTCACAGTTGGAACAGATTCCCATAGACAATAAATTATGTTGCTGGTTCCTGCAATAATAAACTGTGAAATTTAAAGACTACTGGGGCCTAAGTTGTGTTCTGTCTAATAAAGAAGGTAGGAGTTCTGTCCTAAAAAACATTTAGGGGTTTAGACCCAGATTCTGACTGATTGAAAGGGCATTCAGCTGAATCATGTGTAGATTTAATGTGTCCGTAGCAGACAACTGCTTTTCTGCTGCCTTATTCAGACCAATAAGCCTTTTGGCTTAGCCTGAAAGCTCTCAGTTATACTTCTAGCCAGTTGTCTGCCTGAAAAAACCTATTAGATTTACCGTGTATAACCCTCAAGGTGCTAATACATCTTAAAACTCTGAGCTGGAAGTAAATACCTGGTTTGTATTTGGAATGCAATGCAGTTTATTTTTTAGGTGACCGACGGGTAAAAACACTGAGGCTGAAATTGTATCTGTAAAGTGGAATTGAAGAAGCGCTGAATTAAGGATTAAAGCCTCAATTCTCTATGAACAGAAAGTGTTGGAAGGAATTCGAAGTTAAATCTTCTCTGCACTTGGCAGCAGTTGGGCTGTCCTGAGCTTGGCCTGTTTGTCTTGCTTCTCTATAAATGGCTTTGAAATAATCCTGCAGGCTGTCAAATGCTATATACTTCACATGGCATTCATGCATCTGACCCCTCTGCCTTTAACATCCTGTTTAGACAGTGTGACCTCTCGAAGTTCACTATCAACAGTAGAGCAGTACCCTGCCTGGTACCTGACATCCTATTCTCAGCCCTTCTTTGAGGTGCAGTCGCAGTGTTGTGCAGTTATGATTTTTTATTATTTGGCAAATCCTCATATTATTAAGTGTTCATGATTTCCCTGGTGATAAATGCTCGTATTATTAAGTGTTCCTGATTTCCCAGGTGATTGTAAGATTTTATGATTTGGCTGGCAGAATAGGTGGCACCCGAGGGCATTTCAGGGGGGCTTATGGGATTCTGATAAGTGTTTCATGTGTGTGCAGGCCCAATGTGGTCTGGAAACACCAGAGGAGTCAGGAGGCCATCCTCTTCTTTGAAAGCTAGGGAAAACCCTGGAAATGTTTTAGTTGTACTGTTTTCTCATGCAGACTTATGTGACCCAATCACAATATATGTCATGATCCCATAGATCATATCAACCCGAGTCTATCGGTACTTACTATTTACTAGAACTATTCCATATCTGCATTTGCAACCTTAATATTCTTTAAAGGTAGAGTCTTTGGGTTTTTTTTTTTTTTGGTCTGTCTAAGATTCATTCATTTTGGAATAATTGTCATTCTCTAAATGGTGTATAGTGTGAACCATTCTATTCTGGAGATAAATTTGGATATTCTATGTATTTTTTATAATATTTTGTTTTTATTTTGAGTATGGAAAGGACTCAGATTTAATTTGGCTCCAGGATGAAAAGTAGGAATTATGCTCTAAATAACAATGATAGACTTAACATAGTCCATACTAAGAGTTCTAATGGTGAGCTGCTGTCTTTCAATATTTTATTCCCTTAATATCATTATATAGTGTTTCTTATACGGTTTTATATCTGTCCATTTATATCTGCGCACTTTTTTTTTTGTAACCCAGTAAAACAAGACAACACATTTTCTCTCTGACAAAACTGTGAGAGTATTTGTTAGCTTTATAGCTAGATATCTGCAGGATATATTTATTAAATGTACCCAACATCGAAAAACTGTCCATCTATTAAGATATTTATGATGAGACAGCAGCTTGCTTATGATGTGTGTATATCCATGTGTATATATATATATGTATTTATACACACACACACATATATATATTTGCATATGTCTTTCAGAAGCCAATTTGCTGTAATATAAAAGAACATTCTCCTGCAGATTATTCAAATGGTGTGGTTGTCTCCAGCTGTGTAAGTGGGAACTGGCAGAGGAAGAGCAAGGAAATAAAACCAAACCACTCCATCTGAGTGAAATTGCTGTAGATTCTAAAGTTTCATTTTGTCCCTATTTTGTAGACTCTGTTTATGAATGACATACTAGTGGCATCTGGGTATGCAGCACCAAACGACCAGGTGCTACCCAGACAAATGCTGCAATATGAATGGCTAAGTAACATAATCCAAGTTAACATATAAGAAGTTTTTGTATTGAAAACATGGCCTTTTGCTCAACTGATGTGTCTGCGATGATGTAAATTTTGTTTTGTTGGCCCAGTCTAAGCTTGTCCATCCTTCCTTAAGTTCTTTCGACTAGGATCAAAATGATCCAGGTAGAGCATCACAATATTGCTTTCATTAGCCAGGATAGGGTGAAATAAGTGTCAAAAACATCTGTTGATTTCAGTGGAGCCAGGAGTTCACCCACACAATCTAAAATTAACATGCTTAGGGTTTTGTTGTTGTTGTTGTTGTTGTTTTTCTTTCAACAAGCTGGTCCTTGCGATTTCCAAAGGGCAGTGAAAACAGCATGGTTCATTGTTTGCAGATTTTGGTGTGTAATGAATTCGTAGGAGTGAATATGGAAACAGTTATAAAGCTTCTCTAAAGGTTTGCCAAAATGTCCTTTCTTTATGAGAAAAAGCAATGAAGTATGTTAGCTATACTTAGAAAATAACTTCCAAATCAATATGCAAGAAATTGGTCAATCATATGAATGTGAAGAGCGTAATGTAATACATTCTGCATTTTAATAAATGGACCAAAGAAAGTTCTTATTTTGCAATAGGGCTTCTAGAGTAATTTGCTAACTTCCTATCATGGTTGATTTCAACATAGGTTTCAATAGAGCTTGGACTATTGAAGCAAATGGCTCATTCTTGAAGATCTTTTGTTGTTTTTAACACATTGAATTAGCTCATTACTGCCAAATATGTAGTGGAAAATAGCATCTGTTTACACTGTAATAATATAAAAATTACTTACCAGTAACAGAATAAGGAGCAATTTGCAAAAGCTAATCATATTTGTGCACTTGTCTGCAAAAACTAAATTGTTAATACATACCCAAGGGAAAAAGCACTTGCTGGTTTATGCAATTTAATAGTAGTGTTAAACATAATGTTTTAAAGAAAAATTGTTTGGGATTCAATTTTAAAAGTCAAAGGAGTATGAACAAAATATCATAGCTATCCCATACTTTTGCTTCACCTGTGCTTAGCAATGATTGAATTTTAGAAAGCATACCGCTTACCCACAGCATGGGCTAAATGTCTACACATCCTGGATGTGCAACACCAGCTTAGAAATCTACCAGGAAGTTTCTTTAGTGAGAATTCTGTCTCAATTTTCAGCAGAACCTCCTCCGTCATGGTTAGTTCTGGATTATAACTGCGAACTGAAAATTATCAGAGCAATGAGAGGTTGTAAAGGGAAACTGACTTTCACAAAGTTTAGTTCATCTTTTGAGATGAAACTTAAGGACACTAATGGTGTTTTTTCACCTCATTGCAAGACAAAAGAATGCCAAATATTTATTTAACTAAACACCATGGCATTATCATTTTTTCCTTTTGTTTTTTTTAAAAAAATAGTGAACTACCTTCTAGCAATATAGCAATATTCTCTCTAGCAATATAGCAACTACTCTCTAGCAATATGATGGACGTTATAATGTAGTGGCTATCAGTCAGATCATATCTTTTCCTTTTGGAGGTGCGCACATGCTCTAGGTATCCTTGCTGGAGCAGAGGGTTGGACTAGATCTCTAGAAGATTGGTGCCTTCCAACCTCAACCATTCTGTGATTCTGTGATTCTTATTTTCCCTTTATTCAAAGTAAAAATAGGATTTGGGAATCTCTGAGACTTTCAGAAACCAGTTCTTTCTGAAGCAATTGTTTCATGTTATGTTTTCCTTAGCCCTGCTTGGTCTCTTTGTGCCAGATTTATCTGTTCTAATGTGCAAAATTTTTACTAGGTCCACAGATATTATGTACAAACTTGCAGTGTTTCTCCCCTAAATTTTTTCTTTTTGTCAAAAGAAATGTACAGAGACCATCACTTTGTTCTAAACCTGTCTTTAAATGCAAAATGTACCCTTTGAAAATAATTTCATGTTGTTCTTTAAGAATATGTTTTTATACACCTGTTTGTGGAAATGGCAACTATTAAATTTTTTTTTTAGTGATAAAAAGATTTAAAAATCCTCCATTATGTACTATACATTTGTGTGTTGTAGTCCCACATTAATTCTAGTAGTATGAGTTCTTCTTGATTAGTCATGTCATCAGGTGTTCATTGCTAAAATCTAGAAAAGTCTTTTATTCCACAAAAGTATTTTATGAAGTCTACTTTTCTTCAGGTGGCAAGATCATGTCTGCAAGGTTAAATTAATCCTCTCTTATCAAGCTGCAGTTCTTTATCGCTTTCAGAGCAATCCATTACTATCATTTGTTACACATGGATAAAAAACTTAAATGATACTGACTAAATTGTATTAATTTACATGTACCAGATCTCTGTAATGTTTCCATTCTAAGAAGCAAGATGTCTTTTTTTTCATTTTCATTTGAGTTGCACTTACCATGGCTTGGTGGGAATCAATACTAAGAGATAACAAAAGGAAGAAAAAATGAAAGAACAACAATAAAAAATAAATAGGTACCAATATGTTAGTAAATATTGTGCATAGCTATAATGGAAAGTTTCATGCTCCAAGGAGTTTGGAGTCTCAGTTTTATATATTAGTGCTTTTTGGAAATTTCACTTATTGATAATCTCTGCCCTAACAGTATATATAAGCCATGAAATGGTATGTCTTAGGCTTTAAATCAGAACAGGCTCTATATCCATTGTTTGACCTTTTTTTATATGACAGGCCATATAATTTCATCTAGTTATTCAAGTTTTGAGCCTGTGTTAGACTGAGACAAGAAATATCAAATCAATGTGACTGTACCTGAAATACAGTCTGATGCACAGATCCTAAAATATGTCAGAATATAAAATAGCTAACTGATTTCAGAGGTATTGCCCTTATCTGGTAAGGTAACATGAGAATTACAGCCATTTTATTGCAAATTCATTAAGTAATTATGTTTTGGTTGATGGAAAAAAGAGTAAATAAAGAGAGAGCATTCTCATTGTGTTTTGCATACTGCTTTGAATCCCTAATCATGGCTTCCTGTAGAGATCCTTACAGACAGCTCAAAGGACCAAAATGTCCTGAACTGTATTTTTGTCAATTCTGTATTGATATTAGTACACCAGTCTGTTTGTATTAGTAAATACATGTAATTTTTCAGTCTATCTCAGATCTTTTTGAAAAACAACTTTTTGAAAGAACTGGATCTGCCCACACTGATACATTTCATTAAGAAGACTTTATAAAAAAATTATATGGCAGATAATGAGTAGGTCTATGCACACCAGAGGTCTACTAAAGGAGGTTATTCAAAGTACTAAGGTTCTGATCCTGCAGTAGTCAGTAGACCTTGTGTGCTGGCAAAACACAGCATCTTGTTGACTCCAGTGAGACTCTGAATGTTTTCACAGGTCTACCTAACAATAACTGAAAACAAAGCAGAAACAACAGAATCATATACAGGAATAAATACAACTGTGTTGCAGGCTGTCTGGTCTTCAAGTTTTCCTATATCTCACAAGCCTTGGTTATTTCTGAATATTTATTGGTTTTTTTTTTTCCTGAAAGAATTTAATCTTTGCTGGTTGTTTAGCTAAGAGTAGCTTGTTATACATACTTGTTTCCTTAGCATACCACCAGTTTTTATCACCTCTTAGACATTTTTTTCTGTTAATTTATTATATAAAATAAAATTTACTATATTCATTTTTTAGGTAACAAATAACATTTATGCATTTTACTTTGATTTTTTCCTTTGTCTTATTTATGTGCCATATATTCCTTTGATTTTTGTCCAAAAAGAGGTTATGTGGATAAACCTGCAGTAGGATTCTTTCAGGAAACCACAGGATAGGTCACTTACAGAGAACCAGTATTGGTCTGAATGGTCCAGAGACTGGCCATAGTTCTTTAATCCCAAGAAAATACATTGCTAATCCGTGGTGGCTTCTGCAGCTGGAAGGCCTGGCATACGAGTGGAATGAAAGAACCTGTAAACATTTTAAACTCTGTAATCTTTAGTCTTAGTTCTAGCATTAAATTGTCAATCTTTGCAAAGCTATGTAAAGTTTTCATAGTGGACAAGTTCATAAAATATTTTACATTTACTTATGGCCCTGTACAAGAAGGCTGGAGCTTTCACCTTAGAAACACCCCTCAGCATCCAAATCCAATAAGGGTGCTCAAATCAAGAGACACAATCATTTATGTTTCTCATCTGTGGACTGTGGATTGTGAATTTCTATTAATGGGGAGGAACTGATCTAAAGGACACAGGGAAAAATGGTACTAAAATAATTATAGAAATCGAAAGTGCAAAATATAAAGTTCATTTAACTGAGAAAAAAATCAGAAAATTAATATCAAAAATGAAATTTCAGTGAACTACAGCATTGAAAATGTAGTTCCAATAAAAGGATGAAGACTGTGCATACTACTGCAGTGAAAATACTCTATTTATTTACTCTGTTTTGTCTGTATATACAAGGTGTATTAACTTGTATGAAATTTCAAATACAGACTTCAAATATTATTGAATTATTAGGAATTTAAAATCCTTTTTAAGCGCTTTTCAAGGCTCTGTAGCCTTTATGAATTTTTGTAGCATTTTTGTATCTCATCGCTATTCTTCTCTGATGCTTTGATTCAGTCAAAAAAAAAAATCCAAACCCCAGAATTCAATGAGATTGCTATTATGAATGTACACAGACAAAAGAAGTGGTTTCCTTAGCAACAGAAACCAGGTGAAAACACTCAAATGAGCTACAATAAACCCACCCACTCATGTTCACAAGATGATACACAGGGATTCAAGTGTCCTACGCCTACTCAATAGGAAGTTCCTCAATGAACTGAGTCTTTAGGCAAGCAAGCAGGTAGGCAGGCAGTCAGGTAGGTAGATGTATATCTACAGTCTCACCTCCCATTTTCCAATGTGAACTGTGACAGAGATTCAAAAAGTCCTTGGCTATATATACATTGCTGTTATTCCTTCTTAGGTGACTTCAAATAAGACTCACTGACCTTTTCTGACTTCAGAAAACTACTGTTTTTAAAGCAGATATTTTAAATTGAACAGCATGCTTTGTTTTTAAATAGATGTGATATATAATGTGCATAACCCTGGATGCTGAATTACTTTTACATTACTAAGTAAATTATAAGCATATTGTATTCAGAGTGGGGTTTTTCTCTTTTGTTTCATGGTTAGGTTGTATGTCAACATCTCCCTTTTCAGTTTTCCATTACTGACACAGCATTCAAAAGGTATTTATTAACCCAATGAATAAAAGACATGTGGAATCTTTATTGCCAGTGGAGAGAATCTGGGCCATGCTTCTATAAAAATATAAGGACATACATACTTTGCTTAAGTTCTCAGTTCCACATATTTCAGTTTCAGATTCAAAACTGAAGGCATACAGTTTATATTTGCTAAGCTGAATGAATACATTGTGAGCAAATTATTGTGAGTTGCACCTAACGACATTTAGATTAATTTTCTTCTGTCTCATTCTAAAATTAATCTGAGATTAATCACTTGGTTTGACTTAGTAAAAAATCAAATAAGTTTTACTTTTTCTTGAAACTGACTACAGTAAGATTTGCAATAGAGAAAATAGATGATGGTGCGTGAATATATTAGTCAATGCTTTGCTTAATGTATTTGGCATTAGATTAAATGTTAAAGTTAATTTTATTACTGTACCAGTTTTCAAACGAAAATGTTTTATCTGCCACCAAAAGACTCCCTCCAAAATCAACCATGACTGTTATAATATGTAAGAGCTTCCAGAGACAGAGGCTTCAAAACCTTGTTAAAATGTGTTTATTGAACTTTGACAAGCAATTACCTTCTGTTATGCTGCATGAGTAAGTACTGTTGTCCTTAACATAAGAAAAATGCAGATATGTGAAGAAATAAGTTACTTGAATTATCTTCCCTTCAGCGTTATATTTTGATGCTGCATATGTCTCTCTGGAATACAGTTTGGAGTGCACTATAACTATTTGTACTCTTTTGTACTTGGCCTAGCTTGTTTCAGGTAATGCTACACTCCATGGCACCCTTCAGTAGAAGATGTATAGCCTTAGAGACACTGTGCTATGGGACAGGACATATCAAGTCTGGGGTTTTGGTCTTCTACAACTGACCAAAACAAATGAGGTTTTCTTGGCAGACAGTAAAAGCCATTTTCTTTCTTCAATAGATCTCTCTAAATTCAAAGATCTGCAGAAAAGTTTGAAGATGGCAGGAGTGGGAATTTACTGTAGGATTAATGATTTCAGCATAGGAATGGGGTCAATGCAATCTTTCAAAATGTGATGCAGACAGTACATTGCATATGATGCAGTCTCTCACCATTGCATAAATGGCTCTTTGAGGCGCATAAGCACAGGGAAATGGACGGAGCACCCTTGTTCATATACAGGAACTAGTGAGTCCTGTCTGGTTGTTGGGTATATGGCAGAGTATGTTGAATTAATGCTGTATGAAAGAGAACTTTTTTTTTTTTTTTTCCAGAGAGGGAGAGGAAATTGTGTACCTGGGAGTGAACTTGTCGAGACATTTATTTTCTTCTATCATGACAATGGAAAAATATATATATATTTCTA
>NW_010585492.1:60888-72059 GCF_000705375.1 Tinamus guttatus | reverse complement strand
AGCAGGAATTCCGCCTGACAACTTTTCCCCCCTGCAGCCTCCCTCCCTCCAGCTCCCCCCAGCCCAAGCGGAACCCGGAACGACCATCCCGAGGCCTTACCGGCGCCTTCCCCGTCCTCCCGGCGCTTCCCGGAGCCCGGCGGGAGCCGGGAAGGGAAAAGCTTCCTGGGTGAGCGGGGCAGGGGAGGGAGCAGCCGGCAGCTTCCTGGCCGCCCGGTGAGCGGCCCGGAGCGCGCGCTGCCGAATGGGAGCCTCCGAGGCCGGAGCCTCCAATGAGCAGGCCCAGCGGCCGGGGCAGCGCTGGACGCGGAGGGTGGGATTTCTCCTCCTTCTCCTCCGCCGAGGAAGGCTCGGGGTGGGGAGCAGCGCGCGGGGCTGCTCCTTGGGGCTGTTCCCTCCCGGTGTCCCCGTGTCACCGCGCAGGGAACACCCAGCACAGGGTGTTGGTCACACTCACCCGGCTCAGCAGGAGACTCCATCCGCGCCCGGCGGCCGGAGCCAGGGAACGCTGCGGAGCTGAGCAAGGACATTCGGGACCAGGCACAAAGGAAGCCCCGTTGGAGCGGAGGCAGCGTCCAAGGCGACAGCGCTCGGGAATTAAATCCCAGGGAGCTGGAGCGGCGCGAGGAGCTGCCGCGATCTGCAAATCCCTCCCCCAGGACAGCCCGGGATTTACGGCGACCTCCTCGTCCCTGCGGAGCTGGGGCTCTCGGGGCCAAAGCGTCTCCTCAAGGATTTTCCTCCTCTGGGATAACTCTAGGACAGCTCCAACGTTCGGGACGAGAGGACCGGACTTCCCTGCGGCTGCCCAAGGAGGCTCCGCGCTTCCAAGGCAGTTGGATGGTTCTCCTGATGGCGCTGGGGGGAAGAAGGGCTAAAAGAGAACGTTAGCACCTTTTATAGCCAGTCCCTGTCCCGTAAAACAGGCTCCAATCAAAGCGGGAATGTTGAGTAACATTCTTTTAATTAATATGATAAAAAGCTGCTCTTAATCAAAAAAGGAAGACCAAGAAATGCTCAGCTATTCACATCCGGTTTGAATACAGCAGTAGCCCTCAGCCCTGCACAAATAGCTTCACTCCAATTCATCTATAGTACACAAAAAAATAACAATTAATTGCTTAATAAAAACGGCGCCACGCGACTCCCGCAGTTCCTCACTTCACTCACACGGGTTTCTTTGTTTTTCACATTTTTCAGTTTTCACCATTTCAGCAGACACCCACAACGGGCACCCTGCCTGCAACTACCCACGTGCATCATCCCCGCTGCACGCGCATCCCGCGCTCCGCTGGAAACACAAAGCTGAAGGTGGGAATAATGTTCTTAACTCTGGTCTGGAAAAAAAATGCAGGGAATCAGGCCACCTAAACACCCCGGTTCTGCTTACTGTGTAGTAAAAAGGAAAATGGTAACGTTGTGTAAGAGACAGCGCAGCTCTCCTGATCCGGCTCCGAAAAGCACGAGGAAACAACCCGAGACTTGAACAGGTTCTGAACAAGGAGTTCTCCAGCTTTTAAATACAGCCCAGAAAGAGCAAGCAGTGAAACCAGCTCATGTCCAAATAACGGGCTAACACCATCACCACCAGCATTGAAATACAACGGGAGCAGAGTCACATCCCCCAAACCATCTTCTGTCAGGATGTCTCTTCTTTTTCCAGAGATTAAGTATCAACACAGCTACCTATAAAAACTTACAGTTTCTTCAACTTGACAGATTTTTTTTCCCTTAGATATAAAATACACTATGCTTTGACTGCAAATGAAACAGAAAAGATTCCTAAGTGCTATTTAAATATTAACACGCCTATTAAACAACAAATGGAAGTGATATTGAGATCAGTTCTGTCAGCAGCAGCAGGACGGTATCTAAAACTGCTCCTTTGGTTCACTAATTTTTCTCCTTTTTGGCAGCACGTCTTGGCTAGAGGAGAGTTCAAACTGATGAACCTGCCAAGGAAGAACAAACACTGCGTTACGGGCCGCTCCGAGCCTGAGGCCAGGAGCAAACGGCCGCTCCGTGCCCTAATGGTGAGAAACGTCCCCAAACCAGAGGTACAAAGAGGTGCAGGGAGGCGGTGACACAGGGGCTGCAGCCCCAGCTCTACAGACCAGAGGATCCCCCTGGCCTAAAACATGGACCTGCCAAGGTCAGCTGGGAAGGACGTGGCAAGATGCAAAGGAATAATGGATTTCTCAGTAGGAATGAGTCACGTCTGAGGTTGGAATTAGGGCTCCGTGTTTTCCAAGTAAAATCACTGGTGATCACGCGTCATGGGATCTCTGCTGGCATGTGTTCCTATCAGCACCGGATTAGATCCACGGGGAATTTGGCTGAATGCAGCCTGAGGGGAGTCAGTCAATCCTAGGGACTGCGTCTCAGCCCCTGGAACGACTGCAATGCCGGGTTTTTAGTTTTTGGAAGAGACTTCCTGTTTTTGACACCAGGAATTCAAGTGTCTTGAAACTAATGGGAATTTTGTAAGCAACAAGCAGCTTGCTTTCAGCATGTTTTCTATTAAGAGCTTTATTCTCCCTTTGGAAGAGTAAAAACAGCTTAAAAAGAGCAAAAAGGACAGATATAAAACTGATACTAACAGTGCTGGTTTGAAATATCTTTCCACTTCTTGTCCTGCTCTCTGACATGTGAAGTTCAGACGTCTTATGTGCTAAATGATCCACCTAGAGCCAGAAAACAGATTATTTGCATTATGGCCGCAGCAAAAAACAGATTTGAGAGGCAAGTGCAGGGTTCGGCTCCCTCTGCGCTCAGCGCAGCGCTCCAGCTGGAATTTAGACACAGGAGTGTTGAAGTCACCAGTTTGCAGCTCCCTGTGTTCAGCTGCCCTGCCAGACCAAAGCGTCACTGATTTTTATGCATTAAGGCCCTTGCAGACACCTGGGGGTATTTTGCGTAAGATGTTTTTGCAGAAGACATCTTAAGGGCCTGTGTTTGAAGTAGTGCTCCGTGCCTCAATTACACACTTCTGCTGCATTCATGGAATAGAGTCTGTTTTGATCATTACTTAATAACTACATTGATCTTGGGCTTTAATCAACTTTTCATCGAGTATTTTGGTCTATATGAATTTGAGCAGGAAAATTTCCATTAGGAAAGGTATTTAACTATGACCATTCTACAAACATGGAAATTATTTTCCCAGTTCTTCTACTCAGGTCATGTGTTTGTTTTGAAAACAACTTCTGCACAAGAAAATAACAGCCTTTTGTTATTGCTTTTGGTTAACCCTTTACTATGCCTTTTGTGTGTATGTATAAAGAAGAGTAAAATAAAAGCACAATTTATTTTTGAAAATCCTGGGTACAGTAAATAAGCTTTCAGCAGATTAGCTGCTAATGGATGGTAACCCCAAACACCAAATGCAACAAAGCTCTGGGAAGGAATGATACGGGGACAGAAAGAGTATTGTCTTCAGACCTGAGGAGCGGAAACACAGGGATTTCGGTTCTCTTCGGCCTTTGTAATTTCATCCTCTTCACAAGTGAGATTTGGTTCTAAAAGAAAAATTAAATAAAGGACACAGCTAAAAATGCACTAACAGCAACTTTGACACAACACACACTCTAAAAGCGCAATGAGGCAGCATTTTAGAAGGCATTTGGCTCTCCTCTGCTCAGCTGCCTGCAAGCAGCTCAGTTGACCAAACTCTTTTACCCTTAGTTGAACAGTTCCAGTTTTCATTTCCACGGTTTCTCCATCCCGACTCCACTCCACACATGGCAATGCTAAAGGCTCCTTCCCTGTTTCCTCTCCCAACAGGAAGCCTCGCTGGCTCCTGGGCCGCGGCTCCTGCGAGCCCGTGGCCACCAGATGGCCCCGTTTTGTCACCCGGCCACAGATGGCCCCGTTTTGTCACCCGGCCGTGCTCTGCACAAGGGGCAGCTGCACAAACAGGCTGTGGGAACAAGGAAGGAGGAGTGAACTGCAGGTTGTGGGGAGTTTGGGCTTTACCCCGTGCAGGTTAGCTCTAGAAGCACAAATGGGCCAAAGATGACGACGATTCAGCCACGGAATAGGCTTTATCAAATAAAAAATACACATAATACTAAAAAATAATACATGTGATTTACCTTCAGCTTGTGAAATATTTACATTTTTCCCTTCTTCCTCTTTATTGTCCAGGGCAGGATCTTCCTATGTTAAAGGAGAGGTCTATCACTTACTGTGCACAAACAAGAGCTCTGCTCACAGATGCAGAGAGCCACATCTTATTAGATGCATTCTCAGTGGAATAAACTGCATTAAAATAATTGAATCTAATACAGAATGTACAGACCAGCTCAGTGTTACTTAATTAGCAATACAAGCATACATTTAATCCACTTATCAAGAAACACACCTGTTCAAACTATGGAAAACATAACAAAGCTATCAGTGCATCCCCTACCACCCTGATATTGCCCATGAAACAGTGAAATCTGTTATCGTGCTCAAATATAACACCTGAAAATACCAACCACGCTCCCGAGAATCTATCAAGGGATGCAGCAGAAGGATTAAGTGCCCTTTGCTGGAACAGGGATCACAAAACACTTCCGTGTGCACACAGGACATGTGAGGTCTTACGTTCGTGCTCTGCTCTTCGGTATCATCCTTGTCCAGTCTCAGTGCCTGCAGTGGCACGCTGGCATCTCCCTGCTTTAGGATGCTTTTATCAACGTTTTCCATTCGCTGCTTTTCCGTTGTCACTTTAACTTTCAGCATGTGAAAAGGCGTTGGCACTTCGCCCACGTTCAGATACATTGGCTCGCCCTCAAATATCATGCCCTCGCACTCGCCTTCCTTGAAGCCAGGAGGCTGGTAGTCGGCTGGGGTAACTGCACAAAGGAACCGAGGAAACGTTACAATGAAGCATTTTCTTGCAGGAGTCGTTTTTGTGCAGAGGAAATATTCCTCTCCTCTCTAAACACAAAGCAGCAGACAAAAGAAGTGGTCTTGGGGAGGAAGGGGATTATAGGTATTTATTTTGAACTAAATGAAGTTCTCTTCCCCTACACACCAGTATCACCTAACAAATACTAACAACCCTAAAGACTATGTATGAAAGTGCTCCTTCAAATTGTTTCCGAACGCCTGTGAGTGCACTCGAGAAATCGAGGGAATAGGGCAAATCCCACCTTCGTCATAATAAAACAGCTTCATGGTCAAGCACACGTCGCTCGGCAGCGGGCCCAGGTTCTGCATGAGCACGTAGATCTTGCGCAGCAGGAGGACGCTCGCCTTCTTGGTGTCCGCACACGAGATGCTGGAATCGGCCCGCTTGTTCCTGCTGCAAACGCACACGCGACTCAGACCCTCCGCACGGGCTCGGGGGTTTGCACTGAAGTGCACAACTGTTCACAACGCTCCAAGTGAGCTGCCTTTTCTACTCTTTTAAAGATCAAAACCACAGAGCAGAAGGAAGGCGAGGTGCAAATACCTGCCGAAGTCCAGGAGGGGCCCGTTGTGGGTGTACTTGAATTTAAAGTGGTAACACTCTGTAATTGTCTACAAACAAACACAGTAATCACAGAACTATCAGTTCTTATGTGAAATACACTACTCCTTTTTGTTCAGCAACCTATTAAGCATGCATATTTTTAAATAAATGCATTAATAGCTCCTAGCTCCTTTTTGATGAGCAGCCTTCTAATGCTTTAACAATTAACCATTTTAATACATACACTATAAAAATATCATCAAACGATTTTTTCTTCCCCTGGGAATCACCACTGTAACACATTTTGAGAAAAAATAAAGTTCAAGTTCAGTTTCTAAAAGGAAAGGTGCAATTCAAATCTTAATCACTACAAAAATATTTCACAGTCATCACAGAGATACGGTGACACCCAGTGGCAGCTTAAAACATAGTTTGTTCCCTGCCAAGAAGTTCCATATATTACGCGGGGTTGGGAAGATGCATCCTTTATGGGCTCCACAAAAAGGCTTGGAGTCTCTTGTATTTTCCTGAGACTAGCCTGATACCAACATTATTTAATTTCTTTTATAAATAAGGCTCTTTTTACATGTGTAAATGCTGCCGCCTGCATGCACATATTTCACTGTAAGGATGAATTAGAAGGACTATCATTAGCCATCCAATAAAACATTCCGTCAGGCTTACCTGTGGATCATCTGGGTGGGTGTAGACCTGGATTTTTAAAACAAAGGCAAGAAACAGTTTAAAAAACGTGGAATATCTCAGTATTTACTTTAAAATGTGGGCTGTGCTTTTCAGAGATACTTACCGCGAGGACAATCATTCTTAGCTGTTGGGAACACCATGAAAGAATAAAAAAAGCATTAAACATTTCATAGACCACTACTTGCTTATTTCTTTAGCTCTGCAAACCATAGGCCACTACAGTCCCGTTTTAAGCAAACTTTTCGCATGCAATTCCTGACCTGGTTAAAAGTACTTGCTCAATTCCCTGAAGAAAATTCCTAGTTCTCCCAATTTTGAAGTATTTTTGCTTCCAATGAACATTTTCCTGATGCGTGTGTACCCCACGTATTGTTAACGTTTAAAGCATAGTTATTCCAAACCCAAATAGTCCTGTAGCTACCACGGCAGCTAGTGGAATTACATAAATTCTTCAATGAATTTAAATTATAGTGGAAGACTTACGTATTTCTTCTGCAAGGCATCATAGCATCCTAACATCCTGCAAAAATCAAACATTGTCCATCTACTACTCACTTTGCTTCTGATTAAATATTCCCACAAAATGAAATTCTTGTGTTTAGTCTTAATAGTAAATCACGGAAGTAATAAACAATGTTAACTCCATTATTCTGCCTTTTTATTAGTAGTAGTAGATAAGAAATGGTGCTGCTTTTCCTTAAACAAACCTGAGAGCAAGACCTTCAAATACAAGATACAAGGAAGGTAATAGGTTTAACTTTCATGAAAACACTCAAATTCAGCTATAAACACTTTAAAGCTGTTGCACAGGCACTGGAATTACATACCACTTCACCAGCTGAGTTGATCCAGGACAGTTTTTGTCTTCCCTCAAAATTTTGACACACAGATCTTGAAACAAACATTAAAAAAAAAAAACACCAAAAAGTTATAATACTTAGTTAATGCAATTACAGCACTAAGAAAACAAGTTCATTCTCTAAAACTCTATGCCAAAGAACACACTAAAATTTATACTACTTACAGGTTTAGGCATAATTTTAACTGCTAAGTCAACTTCCCCACTATCTTTAACAGACCCCAGCAATTACTGTATTACCACTTTCAATTGCAGTAACAAAACTTTACTACTATCTTTAATTTGAAAGAGCACGGGGCTTCCAAAGCACTTGTTTAAGCTTCGCATCACCCCTACGACACGAGACGGTGCAGAGAAGTCTCCAGAAGGGCCTGTTACCATCCAAGTATCTTGTTCCGTAGGCGCTTTCAGGGAAGATTCCTCTTAGATACGTAATGCAGGATACAGCTACTGCGAGGAGCCTCTTCACTAGTATCAACGACTGCTGTTCCGTAGAGATTTTGTTAGGAAATACAACCGCATTCTGAAAGCAAGAGAAAAGTATTAGTCCCCTGGTCTCTGCAACAGTGAACTTTTGTTCACATTTGAAAACAAATGAAAAAAGCTTTTTTACCTCGTTAGCTCGGTGTACATTCTTCATAGAATCATTTAAGGTTGGAAGGGACCTTTAGAGATCACCTAACCCAGCCTCCCCTGCACACACAGGGTCACAAAGAGCCACTTTGGCTACTAAACATTTCTCTACTCATTCCCTTACCAAGCATCTCTTAGGTTAGCCGTGCTTTCCAGGTGCATAATGCTTACCAAGCACTACAATCCACTTTTTTTTCCAGAATCAAAATAATATACCATGTTGAAATACACCATAAAATCATACCATCACACTCCTCTGCTTCTGAGCGGTCGCCATTTTGCTGATACTGTCTGATGAAAAAGAAAAAAGGAAAAAAAATGTATTGGCCCCTGTGCCACCACTATCCACCAGCGCACACAAGCCCGGATTGTGGAGAGTTTTGATCAGTCAGTCCCTAAGAGCCTCCTTGCACAGTGCGAGTGATCGAGATGCTTCATTTAATTCTAGATTCTGGTCTTTCACTCGAAGTGTGTAAAGGGGAAGCAGCCAGGCACGGCTGAGCGGAGCCCAGCTGCAGCCCAGCCGCCTCCTCCCCGCAGCGCAGCCTCCGCGCGGCCCCCGCAGCTCCACAGCGCTCCGCGTGCTGCCACAGGACGCGCCGACGCATGAGCTGGCACCAAGCCCGACAGATCTTCAAAGGCCCCTGCAAGATGCTCCCCACCCTGGAGCCTGAGCAGGCAGATGCCCTTTGCTTAGGCCCCCACCAGCACTGCTATAAGGCTCAGCAGTGCACAAGACCCTTCCCCAGCACTGTCTCCCCCACAGAAAACAGCCCGCCATGTTGGTGAGGGAAATGGCCGCCAACAACCAGGGGAGAACCAAGGCAAGGGGAGCAGAAGCCAACGAGTGTGCAGGAAAGGGCCATCCTCTGCCTCATCACCAACACAAAGGGGCAAAGAAGAAAACTGCGGGGCCACGCGGGGAAGAAAAGCGCCGCCATCTGCAGACAGGCGGAACCGACACCTCACACGGCGCCGGTCGCCCCGGCTCCCTTTTTTCCCCTTTTCCTGCTGTTTTTGCCCCTTTCCTACTTCTCAGCCCTGCTTTTTTCCTCTCAGTGCCCCGAAAGGAGAAAGAATGTTAATAGTAATAATGTCTGCTCCTTCACACCTCCCTCTGGTGCTCCTCATGCCCCCTCTCCAGGGCTTTCCTCCCCATTTTATGACCCCATAGCTATTTAATGAGCAAAACGATAATATATATTACTCTTGCCATCCACGTACACAATGCAGCTCTGGGGGGGCTCTCTTAAGAACGGGTCCAACAGGGCATTTTTGCTCAATTCCATTTTTGCAAGGATTAGATTCATCTGGGGATGCTGACACGGAGAGTGACCAAACACGGGACTTTCAGACAATGATGCTGATCTTTATTTTTTTTCAAAGAAAGTCTGCAGTTTCAGCTACATTCGTTGCACGGGCATAGAGTGAGATCTGTGTCATAGTGGCAGTACTGAGGGCTGGAGAACCCGCAGATACTGCAGTTTCACTTGGGAAAAGGTCTTTTTTCCCCCCCAAAGAGCACACAGTAAATGCCCATAAATCATATTCCGGGATCCTTCCATCGCTCCCATGCAAAGCTTCCCTCGCTGCCTGTAACACAGGCTGCTCCAATGGGAGGACTTTGCCCATAAAGAGACAGAAAATCATTCTCGAAGGCAGTGGATTCATGCAAGCAAAACATCATGATTTAGTTGGCGTCTCAGAAGTCCACTTTGCAGCCAGGACTCCGTCTATATCACTGGATAAGAGCCGTAGCTGGCGATCCCGCAGTGATTTCCGTGGTTTCTAGCCATGCGGATGTAGCCCTTGTCGCCGAAGTACTCGCCCCAGCTTTGCAAAGAAGGAAAAAACAGACGGTAGAAAAATTATATTTTTTTTCCTGCAAGTGAGATGCAGCCTTATCAACATCACAATGTTTTTGAGGTCCTTTTCCTAGAGGTTTCTACAGGAAGACGATGAAACAAAACCATTCAGGCCTCCTCGTTTCCAGGATGCTGTTTTAATTGTTTCAAGAGTTTTAAACTCCATATGGGGTTACTACAGCACCTTCTAATAAGTTCCCTATAAATAGAGGGAACTTACAGTGAGTTTAAGTGTATTTTAAATGCACTTAAATTTCCTTAACACTGGTGGAATGTCATAATAGTGCCTTGACATGGTGAAGCCTGAATCCCTAGAGAGCTTGTTAAGGACTAACATGAACATCCCCCTATATAACCATTCCCCTTAGCCAAGCATCTCCCTGCAGATCTGTGCTTTTACCTGTTTTTCACAAGCCAGTAATCCTTGCCATCGAGAGTGCCATATCCGATGACAAGCACGCCGTGATTCACCTCCTGGGTGCACCGGGGGTCATCGTACACCCCTGAAAATAACGTAAAGAAACGCCAGATTTGGGGAAAGCGTCGTCCGACCACATCTCTGCACAGGCGTCTTGGTGGGATTGAGTTCAACCCCCAACACCCGCGCTGTATCAACACCTTCACGTAGGAACTAGGCCAAAGCTTGCCGAATTCAACCCAGATGTAGGTTCTGCAAGGTTTACGTTCAAGGAAACGGGGAAAACGTGGCTGTGGCCCTTGACGAGAGGGACGTACCTGACTTGTACAAGAAGAAGGTTGGCTGGGTGGCGTCGATGGCGACCGACACGGGGCCCACGTTGGCCACGGCGTCCTTGAGGGCCGCCTCGTCGGCGTAGGGCAGCTCCACGTACTTGGAGCAGGTGGCCGCGCGCGTGGACACGTTGTATTGGCACGTCCCGTTCTGCCGGGAGGGAGGGGGTGGCAGGAGGGGACCCCGCGGCTCCACGGGGACGTCGGTGCCCTTTGCCAGCCCCCCTTCCCCCTGCGGCATGGACGGGACCATCCCGCCCAACACCCTTCCCCAACCACCAGGATAAGCGAAGCCGTTTTGCCCAAAATCTCCGCCTTGTTGCTAGAAACCTTCAGCGACAGCTTTTCTACCACTTCCCCAAAGCTGCTGCTTCCCATCAGCTGCTCCTGGTGTTCAGCCTCTATCGCAGACGAAGCCCGTGTCTTCTCCTTCCCATTGCGGACAGCATCGGCTCCTCGGGAATAACCCAGGGAGCAGAGCGGGAGCCAGGGCCCCTGCCTCGTCCTCTACTTTGCAGCACGGTGCCTCCCGCTCCATCGGGAAGCAAACGTGGAGACCCCTCGTGTCCGAACGCCTTCCCCCCTGTCCAACCTGCGCCGTGTAGGGGTAGGCGGCGTCCGAGTCGATGCCCTGGTTGTCGATGATGTACTGGAAGGCCCTGGTCATGAAGCCGCCGGCGCAGCCCTTGTTGCCGTACATGACGGAGCAGTCGACGAGGTTCTGCGCGCTCAGCGACACGAGGCGGCCCGTGCGCAGCTGGAGCTGCCCCTCCAGGGCGCCCACGGCGCTGAACGCCCAGCAGGCCCCGCACGCGCCCTGCGGGGACGGGGACGCGCTGAGCGGCGGCCGGGGGGCGCGGGGGGCGCGGGGGACGCGGGGGGGCATTGGGAGGCGGGGGGGGCACCGGGGGCGCGG
>NW_010585491.1:0-11712 GCF_000705375.1 Tinamus guttatus | reverse complement strand
GATAAAAGGGGGGCTGTGTCCTCCAGCCATTTGAGAGACCCCGCAGGGCTATCCCTGGTGGACTTTTCCACTCTCCCTTTATTCGAATAAAGTTTTAGGACTCCTCTGTCTCCTTTGTGGAGATTCGGCTCTTAACAGCAACATTTTCTGCACACTACTTCCCGCATTGCTTTTATCCTTAAGTGCTATTTTAAATTAGCCAATTTTTATGTGCAGGAGATCAAAACAGTTTTCAAAGTGACTGAGAACTCGAGCTTGGCGGCGCTTCCGCCATAGCAGAGCCCATGGTGCCCATGCCGCTCCGGCCTCCATGCCCACCTACATCGGCAGCAGAGGTTGAGCACGAGCCAGAGGCACAAAGCGGTACTTGTCGGAGTCCCAGTGGCGCCATAGGGTGCGCAACATGGTGCCAGAGCGGTGGTGGCTCCCTCCTTGGCCAAAAGTCCATATTCAGCTCCCTGGAAGGATGGAAGGATACAAATGGAGAAGGTAATCCCTTATCCAGGAAAAATACTCTCTCTCTTCCCCCCCCCCCAGCTTCTGTATGAAATGTGTAGGACATCCTCCTAAGTGAGGGGGTAGAGAATCAAATTAAGGGAAACAAAGTCCTAAAAACATAATCCTGTAGGCTGCACAGCCAGTGAAGACTTGTATCCTGTAGGGATCAGGCACAGCTAGATGTGAAAGTGTTTCTGTTCCCCCCCTCCAGCAAAACACACTCTCTGAAATTAAGGAGGTCCTAATAACTTTCTTCTTCTCTCTCCCTTATGCTGGATACTGATCCTAGTCTTCAATGTTAGTTAGAAACTGCCAGCGAAGTTAAAAGTTACTGGAAAAAAAAAGACAGAACCCGTCAACATGCATCTGACAAGCTTAAGAAATTAATCATGATAAGGTTGTGTTTGAGACTTGATTTTGGCGCAAATAGATAATGCAAACCTTAAATCACTGCTGAGGTTTATTTTCCCCTATCTGGATCTGAATTTTTGCCCAGAGTTCAAGATTTTATTAGTCAGGCACACCAAAGCAGTAAGGGAAGATTGAAGACTCACTTCTGGTACAAGCCATGGAAGTATTTATAAATGGCTTCTCCCATTTACTGCATATTCACTTCTATCATTGATCTGCCACATCTTGTTCAGGAAAAAAGGAATTGAAAAACAACATGCTATATAAACTTACTTAAGTTGGGGGGGGGGGCAGGAAACACAGTATGTCAGGCTGAGCCTTGGCCCTAGGCTGGGTGAAAGTGCTTTCTTGCCATCTCCTGGACTTTTTCAGTAATGACATAGGGAGTCTCATTTTGCAACTGAAATTCTAAATTTATGTAGCTATGTATTAAAGTTTTAATGAGAAAATACCATTCAGTTATGCCACAGAATATTCAATACGTACATTTTTGTGTCTCTTAAAAGTGCAACTGTCATATGGCTGATTCTGCCCAGTTGGAGCCATAAGAGAAAGCTTAATTACAGAAATACTGCATCTACTTCTGAGTGTAAAGGTAGAATAAACACGTACCCAAGCTAAATACTGAGAAAATATAAAGAGGAAATACACAATCCTCACAACAGTGAGCTCTGAAAGCCAAAGTTACAGTCCACAAGAACTGACAAAGCTGAAACGCTGTCAGACCAACCTGTCATCACCAGATGGGACCACTGGCAACAATCCCCACTGCAGATATTAAAACGAGCACCACCTGCTATCTGCCTGTGCAAGTATTTTCTTTGTAAATCAAGATATTTGGAGAATAAATAAGCATCTTTGATATTTACTGCCAAGTGCATGGCACAGGCGACAACCTGCTTTTTCCTTCTTCCTGAAAACGAGATATTAGTGACACCAAGTAATATTCCCACTACCGCTGTGTTATAAAATGCAAGAATTCTACAGTAAATTAAGTGAAGAAAATCCCACTTGATTTAATCTTTTATTTAACTCGTCATGTATTTTTCCTGCATTCCAGCTTTTTTAAATTGTATGTTAGAGCTTAACTGAAGACTGTTGTTGTGAAGTTTCACTAGTGAACAGATCCATTAATCTGCATTTGCAAAAAATCACATGAGTTGGAGCATATGAAGAAATTGTTCCTTCAAAATGGGGAATTCAGTACAAAACAGACTGCAGAACACTTGAGCTTAATTTTCAACCTTAAAATGACAAAAAATTCAGAATAAAGACAGCAGCTGGAAGAAGTCCTACCACAGCTATACATTGCAGATTACCTGAGTGTGAGAAAGGCTTGCCATGACTGCTACTTAAATGAGAAACAAACACTTCATTGAAAACCATAAAATAGCACATTAACTTCCAAGACATACCTTAAGGGCTCCAGAACTGATCTAAACCAACTCCACTTACCTGACTCAGCATGAATAACTAAACTTCTGTAGAAAGGCAAAGCTGTCATAAGGTGTTTGATCTAAAGACATAAGCAAACCGAGGTTCATAGAGAATTATCCTATGAGAAATTCCTATCTCCATTATCAATTAAATTTATATCTTTGTTGCAACTCTCTCTTAGGTCTTTTAGAAATACTAATAAACACATCAGCCTATATTTGAGTCATTTCATCCCTGAAACCAAATCTTGCTGTATGAAGTATTGCATGTGAAATGTGTGGGAAAAAAAAAAAAACACACACACACACACACAACCAAGGAAGTACACCAGAAATACTTAATTCACATTGACCTGAAAACACATTACAATTTTTTTTTCAAAAACTTTTATTTAGTATAAAGACAAAAAACACCAAAATAGGTACAAATTATACTATATAAAATTGGTTCAATGGGGTAAAAACTTTTAATTAAAATATCTTGATATACTTAAAATAACAAAGGATACAATGAAGCCAAATTTCTTAACCTAGAGATTTCTGTAAAATTTGCTTGCACAGTAAGGTGATAATAGAAGTTTGCCCTTAAGCCCTGGAAGCCTTAGGAATCAGTCACGTGGCAAATATAATTTCATTGTGAAAGTGAACTTTGGTAGAAGAAACTATAGGACACCTGAGGTAGTAGAAACTGGAATAAACAGCAGTAGACATTATTTACAACTTAAGTACCAAATAACATTAAGAACAAAAAAATAATTACACAATACAATTTTCAGTCTAGCTTTGATCCAAAGAAAATAAAAATATTACTTTACATCTGCATTTTAAAAACACCACAATTACCAGCAAGCTGAGGGAAATGGAAACAAACCCAAACAAAATGCATTTGGACATCTAGAGGCAGTTTGAGTTTGAAATGTGGTAGGCATGGTGATCTACAAAGGAATACTGATTAGCTGAGGTTCATCAGTTTATACAGTTTACATTTCTGCCAGAAACACAGTATTAATCTGACAACTGATCTTCCAGTACATGAATTGGTAAGAGTGCATCCTTTAAAGCTTGCACATAAAGACTTGGAAACAATTTTATTAGAATGAAAAATTCTAAAATGGTCAAAAGTAGTCAAGTACAAAACATTCAGAGCTACCAAACTTCACATTTCGGTATTATCTTTTTAACTCTAAGTCTGCCAATCTTCCAAAACAAAGGAATGTAAAATTTCCAAAAGAAATGCACATTCACAACTAATGACACTGCCTTTTTTTTTTTTTTTTTTTAAATATGAGCACTATCATTTCTGTAAACTTATCTTTAAGATGTTTTCTTTCCAATTGGTATTGTACATTTTTAATGTACTATAGCTTATTTAGCTTGTCCTGAGTCTTTGAAAATAACCAATTCTATTTCAGTCCAACAATTCAACTGGCTTCTGAAGAGTTAAAACATGAACAGAATTTAAATGGATTAAACACAATCAGTACTTGATTTTTTAAAAATCCCCCCTCTTAAAAAGCAAAAGAAAAGCTGCCATTTTCCTTCAGAATTACATGCATCAGAAACTAAAAACCTGCAATTGATTTTTTTTAAATGTTTTTGTTTCTGTTTTTCTTTTAAAACATGCAAAACTTGTGTTTAAGAGGTACTACAGGTAAAGTTTAACTTCACATTTTACTTTACCTTGGTTGTCAAGTCCAAGCTTATTGCTTGATAAAATAAATACCTTTCTTATGGTAATATCTTTAACATTTTCAAATTAAACAATCACTAAGGGCTACAGTAAATAGCTGATGTACACCAGAAGAAAAACAGCAGGTAAAATTTCTTATCCATGGAGAACATGACCTCAATTTTGTGGCACAGAATTAAATATATTCATATGTGGCACCCGGTCCCACTGAAGCACAGGAGAGTCTCCCATAAGCTTTACTGGGAGCTGGGCTTGGGTACTTTGACATGGAATTGTTTATGTATTTGCCAGAAGAAACTGCTATGTGAAAAGAAGGCTCAACATTTAACATGATTCAGATTCTAAGTTGTTTTATGCATAACAAACTTTTTTTTTCTGTTTACTTTTTTTTTTTTTTTAATAACCTGCACTAGCAGAGCTTGAAACACTGTCCTGAACGTGCCCTCTTGTTTTATTTTAGTTTTCAAACAAACCTTTTTTTTTATTTTTTTTTAAACTTATGTGTCAGTGAGATTCTCAGTGACACCATTTGCACCTTTTTATAAAGGTTATTTTACAAAATCACCTTTCCCTGAACATTAAAAATACAATGAAAATACAAACCTTAATTTCAAAAGAAATTACATGGCCAGCAGTAAGTGCACAGTGAACCATAACAGCCTCCTCTTACTTTAATGAAGGCAAGATGCTTTAAAAGTATCCATCAATGCTTTGATTTATTACTCAGAAAACTTACTTTGTATAATCAAAAGGGACAGATACAGAACTTTTTTTAATCAGTGCTGAAAACTGACTGTAACTGCAGAACCCTCTGCTTACATCTACATGATGTGAAATGCTATATTAAAACAGAACCTGAGCCCCTCAGCTGCTAATATTGCTGAAAGTGCTCCAAATAAAATAAAAATCACTTATCTGCTAAATTAACTTGCAGATTTAAAGAAACCTAGAGCCAAATGTTTAAAAAAGACACAGTTTACATTTTTCTGCTCAAGTTGTGAAATGTTGCATACAGAGCTTAGGTAAAGATCTTGATTTGTCAATCACACACTTAGGTAGAGTCCTCCACTGGCCTTAAGTCCTTGATGTAGCATTAAGGCCAGCAGAATAACACAAGCTGCTGTGCTTCAGTGCACTGCAGGACAGTATTGTATATTCAGTATCATCTTCTTCAGTACCCCACCTATTATACGATTAGCTACCAGGCAGTACGGAAGACAGGGTGTTTCAGCAGCTCCCTTGAGGGGGGTCTGTCCTGAGGCTGAAGCTCTAAACACCGCAGAGTCACATCTCTCAAACCAGGAGACAGATGTGAAGGGATTGACGGAGCAGTAGTTGCACTAGCAATCTGAACAAAGGGAAAAGAGGTTTTATGAAGTCAGTACTTCTAGAAAAAGAAACTCAAAAGATGCCTTGACAAGCTGATAGTTTTCAGCTGATCTCAATTATACTATGAGCTTTTATTCAACATAGGAGAGTCCCTACTGCAGTTTCTCTGCAAGTTACATTGCATCCATTTTACAAAGTTCACTTTTTGGGTCTCAAGTTCCCTTTATACCTCCTTCAATAAGATATGCTCTCTCCTGCTTTTCATGGTCTCTGTCTCCCTCCTTGCATTTTCTCCAACTTTTCTTCCTTTAGCAAGATTCTACTGTAAACACCTGCTGAACACAGGAAATACTGTTTTGCCACAGCTAGGGGTATTCATTAGTCTTCTACTTGACACTATGTTAAGTGCAATCACTCATGTAGATACATTAAACTAAGGGATATTATGTTACGGTATGTTAAGCTGGGAATGCTCTTTCATTATATTTACTGTATTTCTGCTACCACCACATGGTAGAATCTCTCTCAGATGGAAGCAGCTCATGCTCTAAATCGATTTCTTTTTCCTTCAACATTTTCCCCGTCCTCTACATCAAGTTGAGAAAGATGAAACTTTATAGGGAACACCAGGCTGACACCACAGGATTCACACAAACACAGAACAGAAACACTTAAATATCTTATCACAAGTGATTTGTACTTAATTAGATATCAATGGATATTGCTATGCTTTGTTTTGTGGAAGCATTTTCTTCATTCATGCCTGCTGTTCAACTAGATTTTTAAAAATAAATGTACCTATTTGATTTTAGTAAGAAACATGCATGCCAAAAACAGGTGAAAATATAATATTTACGTGTGGCATATCAATAGTAAACAGCTAGTAGCAAAGTCTGGATGCTAGTATCAGGTTTCAAAGGATATTCCCAATGGGAAGCATGTATTTACTGACAGGTTTTTTTTTTAAGCAAGCAAAAATGATTGTGCGTGTTATCAATAGTGACTTTGTACTAACAGCTCCAGAGCAATTGTAACAGTTTCTGCTTCAAAACTTTCTTAAGTTGACATTACTTTACATGAAATTAAGACTGAGTGTCCTCTGTAGTATATTTGTAGCATCAAAGTAGTACCTCACCTTAAATATCAGGGCCAGGTGATTGGAGTGTTTCTCTGCATTCCAAGGAGGTTTAGCACAAGCCATTTCTATCACAACGCAGCCAACGCTCCACACGTCGCAGCTCCTACCGTACTGCTGACCTCTCAGAACCTGCACAGACGAGTCCAAGTTCAGGTTAAGCATTCCCAAAGTCTCCATCTCTGGTTTTTAAGTATCTAACTGCTGCATACACAATCAAGTGCATTTCAATTACACTTTGGGTTAACAGCATGACTAGTGACATATGCAAGTAATATTTCTACACCTCTACAGTAAAGAAATTGGGAAGTAGAGGACCAGATCAAGGGACAAAGCATCTTGCACTCACTAGCTTTAGACCCAATTGTAAATTGTGCTTTAGTAACAATACGCACGATCTATCTCACAACAAGCTGTCAACATGGGAATAGAACAACACGGAAAGAACAACATGGGAAGCAAGAAGTATCCTTTATGCCATGTATCATTCCCATTCTTTCGGGCATGTACATTTAAAATACATCTGAAACATTTACATCAGGTTCCTCTGACTGAATGAGTTAGTGTAGAGCTCAAACACTTTGTTGCAACTTCCAAAAGTGGTTTCTTACCTCTGGTGCCATAAATGCAATTGTTCCCAACAACTGCCCCTGAAACTCCCCAGCACCAGTTCCTTTAGATGCCAGCCTGGCTGCAGCTCCAAAATCAGCAATTCGTAATCTATGACCCATGCTGTCAATTAGCAAATTGGCACCTGTCAACAGCATAATAATAAAAAAAATTAAACAAAAACTGCTAGTTGGCTTGATCAAATGCAAAAGAATGGACAGACAACCTTCCTCCCTCCACTTCAAAATTGTCAAAATGTGATATTCCCCACCTTCCAGTAGCAAGGAAATCTAGAAATGAGGGACAAAGTACCCTACTTTTCTGCTATGCCTGAATGATGCTACACCCAGCTTGAGGCCATCTGAGAGATTTAGAGAAGCAATCAAACTTTCAAAGTAGGGCAAACATGGGATTCTGGAATGATGCCTGGAACTGTGGGAAAGGAAAAAAACAGCAATCTAAAACCCTAGAGGTTTTCTCTGCCTGCTGCTCCCAATGAGGTTTAAACTTTTTATCTGATTCATAGGTAGCCTTCCAAGTTCTCTTAAAAGGAAGTTAGAGGCATAAAGAGCTTTGCCATTTTAAGTAAAAATTAAAGAAAGGCATAAGTTTGCCATCATTGTGTTGCTAGTTATCTGGATCTCTCTGTTTCATGAAGAGTTACAGTGACATTAAAGTTAATAAAAGTTTGAGACTTCTCAGTAAAGTCCAAATTTAGTTGTTAAACTAAGTCTTAAATATGCAAAAACTCAAGCTAAAACCAAGAGTTCATATAGTATTAACAGGCCATAAGTATCTCACAAGCAAAACTCCTCCAGAGTATTTCTATGCATTAAAAACCTGACCTCTTTGGTAATTTGATATTTTATTTGAACTAATCCAAAAGTCAATTTTCCTAAACCCTTGAACACAGGTAGCAAATATCCTCAAATATACTAGAAGCATTCTGACTAATTATCATAGATTAAAGGTTACGTATGATGAGACAAATCCAACAAAAACACTACCCTTGAAACAGTAGCCAAGAGAACAGGTCTTAACAGGAAAATACATGCCGATTTCTGAATACTACTTGACATTAGAAATAATTTTTACCTTTAACATCTCTATGGATTATCTGATTCTCATGGAGATAAGAAAGGCCACGTAACAGCTGTTCTGTATAATTAATAATTACAGATTCCTTGAAGGCTCCATATTTACTTAACAAATGAGCAACTGAGCCTCCTAGAAAATAAAAGTGATCAATATAAATGTTGATTAAATTGTGAGATTATTAGAATGCAGCACTGCCTCCTAAAACGGGAGTCCAATACTGGTTATTTCTAATTGACAACTACCCTTCCTACCCATCCCCACAAATATATCGAAGAATTCCATAGGCAAAGAGTAAAACACTCAATTACTTATATTCTTCTCTGTAGAAAGGAGCTAAGTTTCAAAAGCACATCTCTGTGCTTCCTAATTTCATCTGTGTTAAAGTGCAATGCTTTATTTTGTAGCAAATAAGGATGTATAAAATACCATATCTGGTCACTTTGTAGAGTAGACAAACTCAAAATATTATGTATCTTTCAAAATTAATAAAGCTCCATCTTAAGGTATATGAACTTTCTCATCCCCTGCTCTATGGAATAATTAGAAGATCTCACTATTGCTGAATTACCACTTAATAGAATTACGATACGATTTGAATGGTTTCTTCTTGAAGATTCTTTTATACAAGGTCAAATGCCTTTATATGTTCTCTCACACAATTCTTATGAAAATGTTTGGGAATAAAAAAAGTGACAGGCATTCCAAACTTTCAAGCAAAATTACTTTTAATAATCATTTAAGATCATGCAGCTATAATGAAAATTATATAGCTTAAAAATATATCAGACAAGGCTCCCTCCCTACTCTCTTAGATTCAGAAATCCAAGCAACTAGTAGAATTTTTGCTCAAGGTTTCCAATTATATTAGATGTATGACGGATTAAGTATGGAAAAGTCCAGATTAAAAAAAAAGGGAAAGGAAAGAATAACACTTAAAGCAATAAATGTTCTGTAAACTAAATATGTAAGCTCATTAACAATGGCAATGAAGACGCTAATAAATTTCTGAATGGAAGTGATACATGGAATATTTTGCAGTGTTAAAAATTGCAGCGTGAAACAACCCAACTCAAGATTCAACTTGTGCTTTCATTTTCTTTAGCACTTGATGCTCTTTACCTGCCATCCATTCAATAAAGAGATTATAGTTGCTCTTCTCACATGTAGCACCCAACATTCGAATAATGTTAGGATGGTTTAGATGACTCATCATCCTTATCTCTTCTCTCAGTGCTTCAACTACCTCTTCTTGCTCAGACAATGTGTTCCGGACATACGTCACCTGTTTCAAAAATACTGTTATCTAGATTTACCTTTCATAACTGGTAAACCGAGTCCTATAACCACCCCCTGCTTCTCTACTGTAGTATCAGTTGTTCGCCCCCAGCTGACCATCTGGAACTTGCAAACTTTTTTACTCTCGAGGCCCTTCAACTGAGAACACATCTCCATGCAAGATGGTCATAAGAATATAGGAATCTCTCCTAGGAAAGGAACATGCGTATTTGGAGCTTTTTCCCCAGGCACATCTTAAATTAAGTGCTTAGATATGAAAATACTTGCTTTTCAAAGCAGAGGAAGCAAGCAATAACCTATATTTTCCATTTTAAAGAAGTTTTAATATAAAATCTTCACAAGTAAACGATGGGAAATTACTTTCATAGCAAATAGGGCATAGCTTGGAATAAAGAGATTTTGGTTTTCATTCTTAACTCTGTCAGATTTGTGACCTTGATAAAAGGAAAAAATGCATTTAAAAATATATGAAGGCGCTATATAAAAGGCACAGTATTTTTTCATTTTAAAGGGAAAAATACTAATATTGTGCATATAATGTGTATTAGGCAAGTACACATGCAACAGTAGGCAGAGGAAGTAGGGTACAATCTGTGAAACCATATAGCTTTTATAATTAATATTCCAAATAAATATTTAGAAACAAGTAGGAAAAAAACTCAAGAAAGTATTTACCTGTTTTACAGCCATTAATGTCCCTGTTCCTACATCTTGAGCTTGGTAACAGGAAGAAAAAGCTCCAAGGCCTATTTGCTGCCCTTTAAGCCATTCCACATCTTCTCTGTAATGGTGCTTTGCTTTGGTATGTCCAGGCAGAGTTTCTGGTGTCTGGAAATTAAATTCAAATTAATTCCATGTTTACCAGCATGCATCTAAAATTTAAACATTCTAGAAGGAAAGACTCAAGCCAGTAAGCTTCTCCTCTCCCTTATGGAGATTTGTACTGCACATCATACACATTTCACTTGAGATCACAACATCAGTTTTCTATAACTCACATACTCTCACTTTATTTAAAAAAGAGCCTCCTCTAACTTACTAACTCCTGCCTTGTCCCCTGCCTAAGTAGTTAAACCAACCTTTCTGTAAACTAAAAACAACTAAAAAAACCCCAC
The DNA here is from genome assembly GCF_000705375.1 of Tinamus guttatus. Next base: position 1,095 of record NW_010585491.1, on the reverse strand, counting down.
ACCAACACACTCTCTCCTTTCTCTCTATTCTTATCACTTTTACTTTTGTCCATTTACTAGCAAGTAGATCTTTCTTCAAAATTCTAAAGTATCTCATAGGCTATCTCTCAAGATGTGCTGGCAAAGTAATCTCCTCCTACACTATCTCTTCTTTCTGATATAATTTGGTTTTACATGATTGCCTTCAAAAGTAAGTATTACAACCCCATATTTTTTTTATTCCTGCTTAAAAACATCATTCTCATTTCCTGGGTTTCTCTGCTTAGAGATTCTCTATTGCTTTCAGCATTTATTTTTGTATCCTGCTTCTGTTTTTGCTTGTTTACTTTGACATCTTCAAGGCTGGTACAGGATAAGATACCACTCTTCCAAATACCTTCTCTAAACTTTTTAGCAACAGCTATGGATTGATTCTGTTAGTACCATGCACTGGCAGGCTCTTTACACTAAAATATTTCTCTTCATATGCACATTCCAATTTCTAGGAGAAGGCACTAAACCTCTGTATTTGTTTAACATTATAAGTACAACAGCACGGCTTTATAATTTATTGAATCACAATTCAAACAAAGTCAAAGTCTCTATGTTAAATTTCTAGTTTACTTTCCTGCTGAATAATTATGATATCTTCACCATTTTCAACCTGTAGTTGGGGGACTATTGGTAGGGCATCTTGAGATGCAGACATTGCCATAGCAATAGCTAAAGCTTCCTCCTCTTCAGCTTCCATCTTTTCCTTGCATTTTTGGTTATGACTTACATCGTCTTTGTACGTATCATCATTTTCTGCCCACTCAGGAGAAAGCACTGCAACTTCAGACTTGAATGTAACTGTGCCATCACTCGTTGGCATGGAGGCCTCAAGTAGATCCTCAATACTGGAATTGAGTTCAGCATTAACATCCAGTCGACTTTTCTCATCCACCGGTGTGGACACCGTCTCTTCACTCGGTATAACCACACTGCTATTGTTGCTGCTGCCCTCACACTGTGAAATATCATTCAGGTCAAGCGTCATACTGTTTTTTGATGTTTCTCCCTGCTTGTTCACATCACCCAAGGTGGATAGAGATGGCTTTGGCCTGTGTATGTGAC
>NW_010585490.1:0-16510 GCF_000705375.1 Tinamus guttatus | reverse complement strand
AAGGCAGTCACACGTTCATCGCCTTGGAGACTGAGGCCCCCTGGATAGACTCATTTCCTCTCAGGGAGAGGGAGGAATTCCTGCTTGCTGGGAAAGTGCAAGAAGAGGAATTGCACCCATCACCCAGGGGCAGCAGCCTCCCCTCAACCCTGCTCAAGGTCAGAACCACTTAAGATGTAGCAGAGTAAAGGAAGTGACCGGTGAAAGACATCTTACCAGAAGAGAAAATAAAAGTGTATTTAACTTCAGATTACTATAGACAATGATTTAGATCACTATCAAGTTTTGCACTAAATACCAAAGACAAGCGTACTGCTTATTTCATAAGAAACAGAAAACCAAGCAAAATGCTGCTTGTTTCCAACTGCAACAGTTATAAGACCAGAGTTATATTCCTGTACATGCATTTTACTGACTTATTTCAGATAGCTCATTTTATTAAATCATAATGGATGATGTGCAAAAATATCCAGATGTAGCCAGTATCCCCAAAGAAGTTTTATTGTATGTAAAGACTTTTAGCAAGCTTTCACAGCTATCTAGAAATAAATTTGGGCTTAGAAAAAAAAAGAACACGCCATAAGCTAACTATGGAAAATGAAGAAAATAAAACCTCTTCTGGAAATGTTTTAAAGGGATGGTATAATCTTCAAACAATTCACCTCCCCCTGTAAAAGTAGGAACAAAGTTACTGCTAAACGTGAGCAGGGATAATGGACTGATGAAGGCCGTTTTCTGAAGGGCACAGGAAGCTGAAAAGAGGGAAATTTTGCAGGTACAAAGCTGAATTGTCCAACTTGTTTTTTGGTACTGTGATACCGAAGAAAGTTCGAAGAAAGTTAAATCGTTGTCCAACTTGTTTTTTGGTACTGTGACATAGTTCGAAGAACGTTAAATCAACAGTGTATACTCTGTCAGTCCTGGACTAAAAATCGAAGAAGTACAAATCTTAACCTCTTCTATCCAAAATCTATTCAAAAAATAGTGAGAGGACTTCTTTCTTTCTCTACTGTAGCAGAATAGTGGCCCCAGTGACCTACACAGCTTTAACCTTTGAGAATGAACTAAGTAAAGTTAATTGAGAGAAAAGGGGACACTGTGAGGACACAAGGGTTATTGTAATAAGACTTTGCACGTCGATATTGTGAATATGCCGCTAGTCTTTTCAAAGTAGTCAAAACACAAGCTGACATTTCCCAACACCTGATGACAAAGAATTTGCAGGGTATCTTCACGGATTACTGTGTGCAAGGTGTTTTTTTATTATTTCTTATATTTATATCAATTATTACTGCTACAAACACCAGTTCTTAGTAAATCTTAATATGAACCCCATAATCAGGCTTAAAGTGATAGTAAAACATTTCTACATAAAAGAATACATTTCATTTTTAAACTCAAGAACCAGAAAAATGGATAAAAACCATTTTAGAAATCAGAACTGAAATGAACCCAAAGCTCCTCTTAACACTGACCTTACACCATTACACATAGCATAGGTAAAGATAAGACTAATGTACTAATGTCAATTAGTGTCATCTGTTATATTCAGTGAATGCACATCTTGTAGGCATATAGGAGACAACAGGAGATGTGTTGTTGAATCTGTTCTATGACATTATGACTGCTATCCAGTAATCCACAGGTGAAGAATGAATATGACCAGAACTTTCACAAGAATAATCTGTCATTTAAAGACCTCTACATTGTAGCTTCACAGATTTGACAGAAAAGCAGTAATCTACTATTGAAAAAGTCTGTCAGAACTGAGTGCCATTGAAGTAGGCTCTCTGCTTGAAGTGCAGATAATTTAGAGTGCAAGAAGGATCAAGATAAACGCTGTGCTATGATACACAATTCATGTTTAGAATACTTTCCTGGCAATGAGGTGCTATTTTACTCAAAGTATGAAACTATTTTGATGTTCTCATTAACAAATAAGCATAGCAATCAAAATTGGAACTTACCCCCTCATTGTCTCTGTGTGGATTCAGTCTACTGTACACAGCTTCAATAATATTACGCCTAAAAAGAGAAGTTTCAAGAAGTTTGAGCACAATGATAAAGGATTACAAAACATTCAGATGTTCTGCCCTTAACCTGCCAATTAAGAAGATGAAATCCACCATCAAATCACAGTCTCCAAATCCACCATCAAATCACAGCTTTTGGTGTGTTTGGAGATTTAATACATAAATTGGGACTTATGAAGACTGAATAAGGCAAAACACTCTCTTACCTTCTACCTTTTATCTCTTTGCACTTTTAAAAATTCCAGCTGCATAGTCAGATTTTTGCCAAGATTAATGATTAAAACTGTTTTGCTTATTGCAACAAAGTTACTGCAATTAGCTGTTCTTCTTATCACCTTCCTTGATATGAAATTTGAAGATACTTATTTGTTTTATTACAGAGACGGTCTAAAACTTGCCTGGGAACAACTGCGGTGTGTTTTTTCAGTACCTATAATTTCTGAGGCATATAGTCCAGCACCTATTCACATTGTAGATACTAAATCCCAAACACCACTAGCTAGATTTCTTTTGGGAGCATCATGCAAGACTAACATCATAAACAGCAGGCAAGAGAAGCAAGATTTAAGACACTCTTAAAGAATGGAAACAAAATTGAGGGAGGTGGTAGAAAGAGGGAAGTTTGCAAACATATAGACACTCACAACCCAAAGAGAAGTATTTACAAAAAAGTAAACCTTTCTTCAAGACGTCAGTGTAAGGAAATACCTGATCCTTCCCCCTTAAAAAATATGGGAAGATTTTAAAGTTTTCTGGAATAGTGCTGCTTTGAAAAAAAAATTAGCTGTTTATCCAGAGTTCAAGTGAAATCCCACTTGGTTGTTCTACAGATAACAACTGCAAGATGAGCATCAACACTGAAGAAGTGCAGAACATTCTAAGACTGTGTAACAGGACGATAAATAAAATTTAATGTAATTCAATTCTAGGTAAGAGAGACATGTGAGGAGGCGCAGCGCTTAATTCACATACTAAGTGATGGGCTCCAAGGCAACCATTAGGCTCTGAAGCAAGATTTCGAAGCTACTGGGCGTTTTCTCCATGAAGACTTGGGTATAGCAACAACTAAAAAGGCGAATCAAAAGCTGCCAACTAGGAATTAACAGAACAAATGCCTTGGCACGCATCTTCAACACAGCATACAAGTTACATCACTGCCTCTTCAAATCCGAATGAGAACTGGAAAAAAAGCTTAGAGAAAGGATGGCAAATATGATCAAACACATTAGTGACAGTTTCCATAAAAAGGAATTGCTACATGAACTGGGAATCTTGAGTATGGAAGAAGACAAGATTATAAAAAGAAGTAACAGAGAAGGAGGAAGTCAGAGGAAGACAGTAGGTGACATGAACTGGGAATCTTGAGTATGGAAGAAGCCAAGATTATAAAAAGAAGTAACAGTGGATAACTACTTCTATTACCTCTTCTAAACAAAGAGAAGGAAGAAGTCAGAGGAAGACAGTAGGTGACACGCTTAAAAACAAGAGGTGAGGGCCCTCGATTCAACAGAAATATTGGCATAGGACACGAAGGATGATAGAAGTTTGACTAGACTTCTCTTGAATGCATTTAACTTATTGGAAGAGAACTTTTCAGAGTTTACTAAATGCATAAAAATACGTTAGGCTCAATAAACATCTGAGCTCTGCAGTTGGAATCTGAAACATAATTTAGGAAGTATTTTATATATTTTCCTGTTCTTCTACTCCCCACTAAATATCTACTTGCAGCTATTCAGTAGACAGCATATAGAGCTAGAATGATCCTTGTTCTGACATAATATGACTAAGTCTGCGTTCATACCATGGAAACAAAACCACATTCAAAACAGAGAGATCAGTTCTTCCTGCAACCCTCAGACTTCCCAAGTGGATCCATCTAATTATAGCCCTTCCACAACTTAGAAACTCCATTCTGGTAGCAGGTGTCACCAAGAAAGAAGACTTGGTCTATTCCAGAATCAGATACATCCAAAACAGCAGATGAAAGTGTCTCCATTTGACACTTGAGTTCTACCAGATTGAACAGATATGCACTACAATTAACTTGCTAGTGACACTTGCAGAAGTAAAGCCTGATGCGAAAAGCCTAAAGAACACAGGTTCTCCAGGAATAAATCAACCATAGCCAATGTTTAAAGAAAGGAAAGTCCAGAACGGTTATGTGGCTGAGCTGGCATGGAATCAATCAAGACTGAAAGATGATTTTCTTAGAGGAAGAAAACTGAATCTTTATAGAGAAAACAAAGAGAGGGCTCTCTCTAGATAATTGCACATTTAATGACGATGGACAGAAACAATACTGACTAGTTGTCTGCACTATGCAAAATAATGGTACCTCATACTAACCTAACACAGATCCGCTGGACAGTCCAACAAGGCCGCCACGGAAGCAACCAGCAAAGAGCCATTGGAGAGGGTTTAAACAATACTTAATGTTCAGGCCTCTTGGAAATTTTCCCATCTTTGCAATTCATTGCACTTGCCTTTCTTTGTACAGCCAATTCCTTGCATTTTCATTCAATGGAGAATTCTGCAGCAAGATTTTAAGTGCAAGTGTTAATAGCCAAATGACAAAGGAGCTCAGAGGTTTTGCTGTCTTCTTCACCAAGAACCCTTCTTTTGGTAGCATTTAAAGTTACCGTGAAATATGAGTCAGGCCAGAAGCCAGTCCCCGAAGAGTCAGCTTCTTTTAGAAGAATAGCATATCACAATCCAGTGACCAAAACAGAACTGACACTTCTAGATCTCCTGTCTCAAAAAAATGAGCCACGACTGGCTTCTCCAAGTGAGACGCTCAAGGGCAGTATAGAATGCCAAAAGGAATGGAGTCATTTCAGAGGCTGCTATGTCCTCAAGGCTTGCAAACATACCCTGGTCAAGGTAACATCACAGGGTGTTTCTCCAGCTCACATGACAGTCAGGTGCAACTATAATTGGTACTAAAAACTGGGCTATCAGCCAGACATACTCTTTTCCGCTGTTCGAGCCAGGTTCTTGGAGTTCAGATGCAAGGACAAAGAATGTAAATTAACCTTATTACCCTGATAACATCACAGGACAAAGGTCTCAATACTAAGAAAACTCTTAATTGTATCTTTCTTACTAGGACAAAAGTTTAAAAATACAGTGGATGATTTGGGGTTGTACAGTCATGCTTCTTCAGAACTTCCACTTAGGGCCTTAATCTGCAAGTAAGTTTAAGTAAATATATCACAGTGGCTCCACCTCAAGTTTGAAGACCAAGTAGTTCACCAATACGAAGTGATACTCCCTTAACAGAAGCTGCAGGCATCCCTGCCAACAACAGTCTTCAGCCACACAAGACTAAAACAAGAGACAACCGGAGGAATAAGGCATAAAAAAAAAAAACAAACCCTGAACCAAAGTCCATTAAAAAGTAGTGATCTGTGCCACCACAAGTAATTAAAATAGAATTTACATGAAAAGACTCAAAACAAACAAATAAAACCCACACATGATGAATATGATGCAGTCAGTGAGCAAGTGGAGAATATGCTCTTATTCATTCAACAGTTGGAAAGGACTAAAAAGAATAGGCATCCCAGCTTCTCTGAAAGGCCCAGAGAGTACGAGCTCTTTTTAGGCTAGAGAATATATCACAGAAAGCAGCATTTATTATGCATACACACGAGTAGTCAAAAGGCAGGACTTCAGTTTTTCTCAGGAGAAAATCTCACAAAAAAAACACAAAACAAACCAAAAAACCTCAAAGGATTCTAGAAATATGTAAGATTGCCCTGCATCTCAGGGCAATGATGGATTTCTATTTGGGGAATCTTAAGTTAAAATATGCTTGTGCCATCCTAAATCCTGTTCACTGAGATTCTTAAATTATAGGTTGTTAGAAATAACCATCAGGCTCCTCAGAAAAGTGCCTTTTCTGACCTAGAGTGAGCACTCAATTTGAGTTTTAAGATAGACATCCCAATTTTTAATTTCTTCTTCTCTAGTCAGTTGAAGACTAAACAAAAGTGATTTTCCATGACAATACAACCGAGGCAAATGGGCACTGATCCAAAAATATAATGGACACTGGAGCGAAGAGAGCGGAAGCATGACATTGTCTAAACTGATACTTTGATATGATCCCTATTACATTACTGCTAGGCCTCAACAAATGAGAGCAGTAAAGAAGAATAAAAAAAGCCTCCCCCCTCACCAAATTATCTTTTAAAATGGGCCATATGGAAAGAGTAAACTAGTACTTAGTGTACCAGACCATGATCAATCTGTTTTTCTTACCATTTGAGAAAGGATTACAGAAAAGAGTTCTGCAAAACGTAAGCGAGCTTAAAACACGGAAAAGCAGCAGCTTTGGAGTTCACTTATTACACAGAGAACATTTAAATACAAGTATTTATTTCAGTGAACAAAACAGTTATAAGTAACTTCAGTACTGTACTCACTTGCCAGCTAAACCACCTCCTGGCGGTAAATTAGGGATATTCTCCGCAGATAAAATGCGAATGACATGAGCAAGATCAGGCATTCCTTCTTCACCCGATTTTTCCATAATTTCTAATTCAAAAAGAGAAGAGGTCCTCAGATGAAAAACATCTTTTCCTTTAGACACTAACACACAAGATACTATCGCATATTACACAGAGACATCAGACCAAAAAAAATTTGCATGTGAAAAGGAAAACATTTTTTTACATTATAGTTAACATTATAGTCGCATTATAGTTGCATGGTGCAATAGCTGCTCAAATTCATAGCCTACCTTTCCAGCATGCTTCTAGCCACTCTAAGTAACTAAGAATCAGACTGTCAGCTGGATAAAATATCCTGGAGACAGCAACATCTTCTCTCCCAGACAAGTGACAGCTCAGAGCCCATTTCAAGCACCTTCCCATTGCACTGCAGCACACACTCACAAGTCACATGCCAGGAAGCCAGGGCTTCCTGGGAATTCATTGGCATGCTGCATGATGAGTTAACACCTCACATACTCAAAGTCCTGAATCTCCAGGGAATAAACTGCGGCACTATCGCACAGTGAAGACAGATACGGTTAGCAGCTCACTGTCACTGCAGTGGCCAAGGCACAATATGGCACTGCCACAACCGGTAATTGACTACATAGTTGTCTATTTTCCAAGTAGAAGTTCACTTTTTCTACAGTCCAAATTTCTTTATTACCCCATTATATCAGTGTAAGTTCTTCTGTCCTGGAAAGAACTGCTTCGACTATCAAGTTGATCTTTACACTTTCTTATTCATCAAAGCTGAGGTAAGGCAGCCCAGTTCTATAAACACCCACCTAGGCATAACAGCACTAGCTTCCAGTTATCAGCCCCAGGTCATGCAGCCTGTCCACTGGGATTTTCCATGTATTTTGTCTCCCTTGATCTTTATTACCTATCTATGAAGAAAACGATACCCAGGCTCCTCTCAGGACTCCTGAAAACAGAGTACTTGGTAGCCTCTGCTCATTGAGAGGGAGTGCAGGAAAGGCCACCACATGGCTCTAGATAGCTCAACTAACCTGCATCAACCACAGCACTAGGCTTCCAGGTTGCACTTCGAAATGAGCACCATCCAAGGACGCAGAACAAGCAGATTACTAAGTATTAACGCAAACATAAGGTTTTTGCATTTTCTCAAGAGAGAATTAAAACAGTCACAGCTGGATTAATATACATTTCTTTGTACTGCAGTCTTTTAATTTATCATGTACAACCACTTGCTTGAGAGTTTTGACCTGAACCAAGAGCAACTTTACTCAGTTTTTCCAAGGTATTGAAACTTTATTAGCAATCCTGGTGAACCTGACCATCTGCTGCTTCCTTCCCTGTTGCTAACATGAATAATTTTATACATAATCTTTAGTGAGAAAAACACACATTTTCTCTTTGCCAAAAACAGCTTAATAGAAAATCCAAGTATAAAGCAAATGACCAAACTTGACCTTTTTTCATTACACATTGGTTAACACGTACATACTGTGGATTTGCTTGACAAAGAAACCACAGGGTTTCAGAATTCAAGAAACCCCACACGTCCTCACATGTGTTTCAGTCGCGTATGAATTTACGGATACTCACTTCTCTAGCATACTAAGAACCCTGCAATTACTTTTTTTGCCTTGACTGTGCAAAAAACCCATGATTGCAACAACTTTACCAATAGAAATGAATTTGACACATGCAGAATCATTTCCTGGTTTTTACCATATATGAAATTCATAAGCGCCCCCTACACAAAATAAAATTTGGTACTTCCGATACATTTACTTAAAAGTCTAATGGTAACTTAATAGACAAGTATTCTGAAAATTCAAACAAAACTTTACTCAAATTGTATATCAAAGCAGAAATTTTCCCAAACACAGACCCCCAACCAGACAGTATTGCAACATCTTTCTGCTTTCAAACATCTGTGCTGATCTCTAACTATAAGATTATGCCATGGCAAAGATACCACTTTTCTCTACCAGCTCAGACTCCAATGCCCCCAGCTTTATATACTCTACATATTCCACATATGAATAATACACCATCCAACCTGCTGCACTGAGTAGTCAGCTACTGCTTCATGGAATTAGTTACAGCTATTTTAATCTATATAGAGCAATTGCGTCTATTTAGGGGATTTGGGGGTTGCTTGTTTGGTTGGTTTAAATCTCCCTCTCATGCTTCCTTTGAAGACAAATAAAACATACTGGTAAAATTGATTTGTGCTTAATTTTTTTGTACTTGGACTATCAGGGGATCCCAAAAAACAGACAAGCAAGCAGAACAAAGCAGTATTTGAAAGTGGAAGAAAAATGAAGCATGGCCTTCTGATGTACTACAGCTTAACATTATTCAATACTCCTGCAGCAGTTTGGAAATCAGCCAATTAAGCAACTCAATCAAAAAAAATCCCAACTAGCTGCAGAGTTTGAGTATACTACTCTCTATTACAACTCTGCAGACACTATCACCTGGCAAGTTTTTAAGTTGACTTTAAATAGCTTCAAAAATCTGTTATGAAACTAAGTCAAATCATCCTACTAATACACAGGATCTACCTCTTAAGTCCTAAACTTAATTCTATAAGACTAAAATAGACTGAAAAAAAAAGTCTTAAAGGCTGGCCAGAATAGTCCAAATCAAGTTGAAATTTAAGATCCACAAAAGAAAAAACAATCAAAGAAACAAAAAAAACCTTGCTAGACAGTACATATTGTCCAGATACTGAAGAACAGGTACTGTTTATCACACTAAAACTGCTCTAAATTCCTCAAATTTCAGAATTCCCCAAACCTTAACCCAGGGTTTCTACCTAACCTATCAGGTTTGAAGCCCCAAAACAAGTCAGAACTATGAAGAAGCCATATCATTCCTCATCCGGTACACAAACATGATGTTAAAAAACTCCAGCCCAGCAAGTTCTTGGCCAAGAATTTGCTGTTTCTTTAAATCAAGAAAGACTTCTGTCAAGTTAGCAGTTTCATACAATTTCTTTAAATCAAGAAAGACTTCTGTCAAGTTAGCAGTTTCATACAATTTTTTTTTTAAATGGAGGGGGAAAAACAAACAAACAAAAACGTATTTCAAGTTCTGATTTCTCCATTTCCTCTATTTTTCCTCAATTCCTTGGCAGAATTTCCTCAAATATGCTAGCACTCGCTCATTCCTTTTGAATATTTGACATTTAAAGGTCATGCACTCCATCCAATTAGCAGAACACAGAATGACACTGGAAACTCATGTAGCAAAAAAATCAAAAACAGCTGAAGTAACCAAAGTGACAAGCTTTGAAGTGAGGCACTTCTGTTGAGTTCCCCAGCTTAGCCATCATTTTTAGTTACGCTCAGAGGGGCTTTGCATCAGTTCAGCCGCCGAACTCTCCACCAAGGTTTTGGTGTGCGTAGTACTTGGTTTATGGCACTGCAAAGGTAAAGTACATTTGTGGTAAGAAGTAACCGTCGGGTTAAAGTGTAACTCAGGCATACTACAGCCCTGAAATATTACTAGTAAATAGTGCTTCCTACACCATTTCTACACTTGATCCAGTCATCCCAACTAGCAGTTATTTGACAGTCCTCCAACAGCCTCCGTGATTACAAAGCAATATGCACACAACGGTTCTATATATTTTTGCCCATTCGCTCATCAAGAGGAGATGCCAAGAAGCCAAGAATACCAACTCGCGATGACTCTGCTCATGCAACTGCTGTCAGCGAAGGTAACTGCTCCTGGCTTTCTCCCAATGCCTATTAACAGCTTGTGCATCACTCAGACATAGGCAGATAATAGGTATTTATCTTAACCAGTGTCATCCAGGAAGCCTGGGCTGTGAGCCAAGTTCAGAGAAACACGCCTCGAGTTAGCATTTCAAGTGACCAGCAGCTCCCACTGATCTCAACAGAAACAACAAACACACATGTCACTCCAGGGACCCAGCTAAGACCCCATTTAAACAGGAAAAAAAAAATATATATATATATACACACACACAGACACGCTCAAAGATATCCTGCTGTATCATGGCCTGAAGGCCATCTTTTATATATTTATAAGTTCATGTTTTACATCAGTGTCTTCAATTGTCTGGAATACTGGGAGACTAACAAAAACAGAAAAAGAAGAAAAAACACTAAATACATTTATCTCACTTGGTTACAAAAGATTTTTAAAACACACATCCAGGACAAGAGTATAAGTGATTTACTCAGCTCTTTCACACAAAAGCAAATGAAATATCTGTAGTAAATGCCACTTACAGCACAAAAATAAATTTGAGGATTTCTAATACTAGGACAAAATTGAGATTTCTCCCCCCATGGCAACCAGGTTACATCACATTTTCCAACAGCCAATTGCAATTTCCAATAGCAGCTTTAAATTCAATTAGCAATAAGAGAGCTTACGAATGGTTAGCTATATGCTCCTTTATTTTTCTTTTAAATACACTGCCAGAAGGCTCCTGATGCTCTCAGTTGTGTAGTGCCAGGTTTGCTTCCACAGAGTCCCATCCACTTTATATATAGTCATAATACCTAATGCTATTGATTTGGATTTGAACTGCTGAGTAGTAAAAGCATATCCAGTCAGTCCTGTAAACATCCATTCCTGCATATTAAAAAGCAAGCAGTTCTCAGGCGTTCAGATAAACCAAAAACCAAAACCAGAAATGATATCATCTACTATGCAACATTGCAGGAGTCCTATGATAACACTTGTCATCAGAAAGTCCCAAGAAAGGAAAGGGACTCTTACCTCAACAACACGTCATGCTCACCGTGTTTGAGTGCCTGGAAGCTTCCAGGGCCAGAGAAGCATTTGGCCAGCTATGCCTTCCCTTCACACTAAAGGGGCAGCTCAGGCTGCCAGTGCCCCCAGCCACAGTTTAAGCCACTAAATCCTTGATATAGTCTCAAGGCAGACATGGCTTCTTGCTGGTTCTGACCAACAAAGTCCCAAACGTCCTGGGAACCAAATTTAAGGTTACTCCCCATAGACTTATGTTAAAGAACACTGCTGAAGGGTCCGGCAGGCCACCAACCGGGCGCTTTTCAATACAAACACAGAAAAGCATCGTCTCAACAGCAAAATTCAGTGTGACACCAAAACACTGGACTTGGATGTCTTTCTCCCTTTCTGCCACCTGCCAAGACGACTGTATAAATTCCTGCCCATCTACAAATGGGCCAGCTCTGCATGGAACAGATATAGCGATCAGGATAATCTATTCTAGACCTGAAACAAACCGAGACAGGGTTCAAAACCTTTCAGGCTTCCTTCTAGTCGATTTGTTCTTCAGCAAGCCCTTCCAATACCCTGAACACTGTTGCAGTGGCTGAAAGCTCTAGTAACTTTCTTCACCATTATGAAGTAAATGAGATATGCTTCTTCATTAGTCCTCTCATAATCTTAAGAAAGTTTTAAAGAATCAAACCGAGGCTTTCAAAACTCCTGAAGACTGCTTCCCTCCAAAGATGCTGTCGTACAATCCTACCCTAGCAATATTCATAACAGAAAGACAACCTAATCCAAGAGGAGCCCTTTTCATGCCTGGATTGCTTTTTTAAAAGCCTGTGCCAACACATGATCAATCCTATAAAAATGGCAAACACTCAGCATCAACCCCGAGCTTCAGTCAGCTCCAGCAGAACTCTGAGCCGTATCGGATCACTAAATGAATCAAAGATCAGAGGCCACTACGTATCAATGCCTTGTCAGTCCTCAGAACAGCCTTCATGAGCGATAGACGTTTTGAAACCAGAAGCAATTCTGACCATCTGCTTCAAACATCACTTTTTCAGACATTAAGAATACTACAGAACAGGAATAAATATAAATGAGCAAACCTGCCAGCTACGCTACCTTTCTTTTGCTTCTGCTGAAGGAAAGAAGTTGCATTCAAACTTGGGAATGCAACTATGAAAAGTCATAAAAATCAGTGACTAAACGGAGCAGTTAGGAATTAAGTTTAGTCATCCACAAAAATTCTGGATGATATTTTCATACGCATAACATTTACACTTAGCATGCATTCAGAAATTGAAAGGATATTTGCACTCATGTGCACTTTCATCATTTATTTATTTTTCTTAAGCAAAAGTTTATTTTAAGGATGCCCCAGTGGCAAAACAGCTCAAAGCCGTGTTGAATGTTTAGATAACATTTGGATGATAAATTGCATCTTCATGCAGAACTGAAAGTTTTTTTTGTTTGTTAAAAACTTTCATAAAAACAAGGGAATAATTAGTATCACAAACTTCCCTTCTAACTGTACTTTGTAAGTAAGACTTTAGCAGTATCACAACTTCATTAGCTGATATCTATGCCCTTCAAGGTCAGTGGTTGCACTTTATCTTGTTAAGACAGAAATACTAGCCCAAAGTTCACATTAAAAAAGCTTGTAGTATATGAAGATAAACTGATCACATGGCTCATGCATCAAAACTCAGAGTTGCAATCACGCTTGAATTTGATCCAGCATAAAAAGCATTGATGTTTTCCAGGGTTTTTGTTTTCACGGACAGAAGGTGACAACAGCATTTCTCATGAACAAAACAGATTTCTTACCTTCAACCCGTGATTCCAAGTGCTTATCCAACTCGGCATCTTTTTTCACTGCCTCTTCTGAGACCTTAGGAGCATTTGAAAAACAAACTAGTACAATACTCATGTTATCACGACTCCCCTATACAACAAAGAAAAAAGAAGAATTAGTATCTTCAGACTTATTTCTCCTTTTCTATCCTTGCTATCAATCATACTTCCACTTGTACCAAACACAGTACTACCAATTTACTTGGGAAAAAGAAACTTAACTATAAAACTGTATTATGATAAGAACCTCTTATTTATAATGTTAATTTCAACCAAGTAAAACAACTACTAACCACCAGCTAAGTATTCTTATTCTAAAGTTTAAACATATTTAATGAACTTATTATATGTCAATTGTTTAAAAATAACATAAAAAAAAGTCATAAATTAAGGAGTCATTTACTGTCACCTTGAGCCTAGTTAAAAAACAATTAATGTTGCAAAATGAAATGCAGAATATTCTAGATGACTAGAATAGCTACCACGATCTACTATCTATTTCAATTTAAAAACATTACATATCATTACAAGCCTGCTCATCAGATAGTACTTGAGTAATACCTAGAACCTTGATGAAAGTTGCAAAATACGAATTAATTAGCATGGTAAAGACTGACCTTACAGACTAGCACATGCTTAACAACAACAGCATGTTTTTTTTTCCCTGCTATTAAAAGGCAGATGCTCTACTAGTAAACTCCAGTACTATTCTGCCCAAGTTTAGTTGCAAAACTATAATCCATTTCTGAATTTGAAGAAATTAAAAACAGTGCTCTTGTCCCTACTGTCTGACTCTCCTACAAAGAAATCCAGTGGATGCTCTTGACTTCACTTTGAAGGGTCTTGACTTCACTTTGAAGGGTCTATGACTTTGAAGGGTCATAGAATACGAGTTTAGTAGCAAGGCTACATTATTAGTTGGAAATTAAGAATTAGTGTGGGTAAAGAAAAGTTCTGTGAAAGTCTCTGCTCTTACACTAAGTTTGAAAATTTTACTATAATCATTACGTAAATATAGCCTTACCCAAGCTAACCCCAAAATTTAAGGGTCATTAGGCATTGCATGTCATTTCTGTGTAAAATTGACCTACTGGAGAGTTCTCACCATCCACCACAATTCATCCACTTGAAGAAATGGATGTTGGAAGAATAAGTACCATCAGAAGTACTTAGAATTTCTTCTCAGTTTTCTTCCATAGCAAACCTATGGGGATGCCTGCTTTACATAGAATAAATAGCAGGTGGTACAACATTATCATCCTGTCATCCACTGCGCAAGTCCAGGGCCTGATCTTGAGAAAGCAAACACAAGGTCAGGGCTCAGCTTTACTGAACGCCTGCTAGAGCACAACCCCTTAACAAGGTTGGTCGGTTGCTCGGTCAGAAAAGCATTTAAACTGATCAAGCTAGAGTAGAGGTTGAAAGACAACCCTTGTTAGTTGTGGTGGTGGGTAGTGGGGATGTTACGCTTCAGAGTTAAAATTCTAAATATTAATACTTTTCCAAAACAGCTTCTTCAGTCTTTGTCATAATGAAGGCAGTTTATTGGCACAAGTAGGAGTTGCATTTTTCAGGAAATGCTGCAAAGGGTATGTCTCTGAAACAGGTGCAGAGCAACCTGCCCTTGCTCCAAATCAACTTAGTTAGGGCAGGTGCAAACAAGCTCAGAGGCAGCCTTCGTGCTTCTGCACCTGAGCTAGTACAAGACACTGAGGATACCACTTCAGGTAACAGACAAATCATGTCTGGAAGATGAGATGCTGCAAGCACAGGTTTCACATAAAGGATGCCAATACCACCCAGTGCAAAACAACAACAACAAAAAAAGAAACCCAAACAGCCTAGTTTATTTGTCTGGAAACGAAACAGAACATTTGCAAGTTTGAGAAAATATTAATACTTTATTTCGGTAATTGCTGTTACCTCTCCAGCCCAAATAAGATGTGATACAGTTTATTGTTTCGCAAAGATACAGCTGAAAGGCTACAAAAGCATGAGGGAAGGAAAAGAGAGAAGGGATAGAGAAGGGCACAAACTGCTGCCGAGGGTGTACCCATCAAAACTACTGTGAAAGTAGTTTTCAAACATTAATTGGGGGAAAACAAATACATACCTTATGTAAACAAGTGTCCACTACCCAATTGCACACTTTTTCCAGGTCATCTGATACTTCAAGTCTAGACTTAACAAATTCACAGAGCTCTTCATTGCTCATTACATCCCAGATTCCATCACAAGCCAAGATGATAAATTCATCTTCTTCTGCCCTTAAGATTTCACAAACCTCAGGCTCTGGAGAAACAAGTTGTTCTGTAGGGCCTTTGCCATCAACACATTTGTAGTCATAGTCCCCCAAAGCTCGAGAAACTGCCAGTGAACCATTTACACGCTGAATCATTACACTGCCTCCTGCGTTCTGGATTCGCTCTTTCTCCCTTGGGTTGCAAGGTTTGTGATCCTGTGTTGAGAAACAGACTTGTCCATTCCTATAGAGAACAGCACGTGAATCACCACAATTGATAAAGTACATATGCTCAGGAGAAATCAGAACTCCCACTGCTGTTGAGCCACTTCTGTCCATCCCATTTCTGAGGTCTGAGAAATTGCGCATATACTCATCAATTTTCAAAAAGCCAGTTCTGATTCCACTCTTGACATTCTCCACTGAAGGCTCAAGAGCAGATCCGGGTTTTTCCGTCGCCCTAAAGTCTTCATTGTTAGTGATGTGTTCTAGTAAGTGCGTTGAGCAGTAATTTGCGACACGAGATCCCGCATGACCGTCGTAGACAGCAAAGAAAGACCAGTTTTCTAAGCCATGGGGAATACCTACAACAGCTGTGTGAGCATCTTCCATTTCCACTCTCCATCCCTGCATGCTGCTGAGGCCATAACGCAAGCCGTTCCCTGCACCATGAGCATTATGTTTTTCAGTTTTTGGTTTATCCAAAAATGCACCCATGGTTATGCAATATCGAATCTGGAAAACAGAAAAGAAAAAGCTTTTTTTTTTTTTAATAAGCCTACCATTCCATAAGCTTGCTCAGCACTGTTTCAGTTCTTTTCCCCTTTCCTTGTGTTTTTTCCTTATAATACATGTTATAAAGAATGAGAATATATTTGTGCAAGTCAATTAGAAGTGGGAAAGGTAATTAAACGGCATCAATAAAATGTGATTCTAAAGACACTTAAAAACAAAAAAACAAAAAACAAACAAAAACAAAACACACACACACACACACACTATTTCCAGCCTACAGCACACAAAAAAGTGCTGTCTATGAAGAAGCAGTTCTCTACAGACCTATTTTGTCATTCCCTGCAGAAACATACCCATGCTGGAATCATAGAATCACTAAGGTTTGCAGGGACCTTTAGGAATCATCCAGTCCAGCCCCCCTGCACATG
>NW_010585487.1:0-46427 GCF_000705375.1 Tinamus guttatus | reverse complement strand
AAACATTGAAGGCCAGTGACTCTGAAAGTGTTTTTCCTTAGGATGGAACTGAGATAACCAAAGTGACAACAGTGCTTAGCAAGGAATCCAGATCCAAATTCAGAATTCCCCTTAAAAGCAATGGAAGTTTACAGTTTCATTCAGTTGCCCTGACTTAGACACCCAGTGATTTCTAAGACCCAGTGATTTTTAAGATTTTTTTTTTGCCAGCTGCCTATGCAACATAGCGTGGATATCCCATAAGTCCTGATCCATATCTGCCAGTTAGATTTTCTGACATTCTGAATGCTCTGGAATGACCTGTGCTTAGGACACCTATATTTAGGCAACTGAACTGAACTTCTTGGCACTACAGTAGACAAAAGATGAGATTTAGCTGCCTTAGCTCAGGCAGGTAGTACCAGCTGAGGTGCCCCAGGGCATCCGAGACCTTTGCTATGGGCTGGCAGATGTGACAGGTGATCTCTGACTTTCTGCAGCAGCAGCTGCAGCCGAGCAGAATACTTTAAGAGGTCTAAACAGAGAAAACGTTTACCATCTAGAAAGGCCTTTTCAGACAGCTGAACTTCCCCCTTCCACAGATCTAAAGAGCTATTCAGCTGGCAAAAGTAATTCTAGATACTGGGCTCAGGTAGCTATAAGACGAACATAATACCTCACTCACAAGTCTATATTTAGGTAGAGACCTAAATACAGGTGCTTGAGTATGGAGCTCTCTCCCTGATTTCAATTAATTAATTTTAGGTGTGATGAAGCCCACTGGAGTTATTTATAAACCTTCTCCGATCTGGCAATGAATTGCCATGATTAGAGTTCTCACCATATACGTGTTTCTGCTGTGAATTATAAAAGGAGCACCTCGCAAAATATGCACATTATTTAGAGCCATTTTACTCTGTAGCGCCTTGGTGATTACGGTTCGTCATAACAAATCTGACTTTTAAGGTGATTTTTCAAGCATGAGAGCAGTTTCTTTTCAAATTAAACTACAATCTGCTTTGCTTGTCATAAGCTTTAAAACATTTTTAACAAAACACAGTAAATCAGAGGAAATATTTTAGCCTCTGGCAGGTTAATTCCTCAGGACACATTTTTATCATACTGTATGTAACAACTTAGGCTAGAAACTGGAATTTAGCATCAGTTTTAGTTCTTTTTGTAGACTGTGTAAGGATTTTTTAGGAGCTGTGATCAAGATTGAGCCAAAAATTGCTTGCCTTGCTGATTTCACTTAGTTTTAAGCTATCATTTGGGATAGGATTTTTTTCAAAAGTCAAAACTGTTAGTTTAAAGCATAAATATTATAACCATTATCACTTTTAAAAAACAATTCTGTCAATCTCACAGCCTCTTTTTCATTTCATTGACTAATTTCTGATCCTGCTTTTACATCTTTAGCTGATGGTGGCTTAGTAGATGTACATAAAGGTATATGCACACATGCATATATCAATGCAGTATATATTAATTGTTTGTTATCATGTCAGTTGTCCTGTGGGCAAATATACATATATATATATGTTATTGTAGATGCTGGAATGGGAGCAGGAGAGAGAATTAAATTATGTGAACAGCTTGTAGTTACACAGGAAAGGTCTAGGATGTAAGTGCTAGTCACATACCACAACCCTAATAAAGGCTTTTGCTTCTAGGGTTATAGAAACAAACATCTCTAATCTCTTGCTCCTGGATGAACTGGGTTAGAATCCCTACTTTTTTCCCTCATTAGGATGTATAGCAGATGTGACATTAATTGTTGCAGCACAAACATGAAAAGATGCCACAGGGAAATCTGCTTCCTTTTTTCATCTTGATATCTGAGGGAAAAAGATGTTTTGACTGGCCCCAAATAATTACCTCTGGAAATTATACCCTGAATGCAAATTTTTTTTTTTTTTAGTGACCAGCATGGTGCACCATGTGACTAATAAACTGATCCAAGAAAAAAATTCATATGCACAGCTAAATAACACTTCATCTTTTCTTGTATAGAAAATAAGCATTCCAAAGGCATTTGGAGTCACTTTCTGTTTCTGCAACTGATTTAGCAGTGGATGGGGAGAAAATAATCTCTGTGCTGCCTCTCCGGAGCTCAGCCTCTTGGCATTGCACTCAGCTGCCTGCTGCATTCAGCTCACTGCTGGACACTGCTGTATTTGAGAGGCACCAGACTGCTTTGGAGCATACAACACCTTGGGATCTGAGGGCATTTTGCCCTGAAAAAATGATGGTTTCATCAGTAAAAACATATCTCCAAGCTGTGTGAATAGCCCAGATCCCTAAGAGGCTGATGGATAAATAGTGGACAACTTGTTTGCTTATGTATTGTTTTGATTCATTCATTGCTCAGAAGTGAATGAAGCTCTGCAGAAAAACCACCCTGTCCGTTGAGTAGCTTTCCAGCTGAACCTAGCCTCTTCTGCAGCATACATATTTATTGTCTGTGACTCACAGGTATATCATCTCTTTCTGAAGATCTTAAAGGCTTTAAAAAGAAGGGTCTCACTACACCAGCTTAATACATGTGAGGCTGAGACACATAATTATTCAGTCACCATATGCCATATTCTGGTATGTATCAGTTGTCTCTCCTAGAAACCTGTTTTCGTAATATGGGAGAAAATCTACGGAACCAAAATCACTGTTGTATTGCAGGAATTGTACTCTGCAGCTAGTGAATCTATTCGGAATGACACCTTTTCCATCAAATCTAAAATTCCCCTGAAAAGTCCATACCAGCCATTACCTTTTAAATTTTAGGTAACTTTAAAATAGTTATAATTTTCCTTTGGACTCCCTGGGATATTTCATAAGCACTACAAAACTCTTGGCTGGATCCTTAGCCTCTTGGCTGTTTTCTTTATACATGGGGTTTGTCTGGGTCTTACTGAAATCACCAGAAATGTTTGCATGCATAAAGCAGTAAATATTTTATGCTATCTCCACCAACTATGTGATAGGGAAATTTGTCAGCCAGGCTTTCCAGGAATGATTGCATTGATTTATCTTCAGTGTGATGTGTCTCAACAAGATTTCTTCAAGCACTTCATTGCTAAAGCTATTTTCCCTTTAAGAGACTCCTGCCATCTGCAGCTTTTATAGCTTGGAGCACAAGCAGGTTGCTCCTCAGATGGTCGTTACTTCTCAGACAGTCGCATTTTTGACAGCCATGGGCTACACACTGGAAAGTCCCAAACCTCTGCATCAGGGAACAGAATTTTTTAAGAAAACCCTTACATCTTTCTCCAAAGCTTGCTTGCATTATTTTACTTGATTTCTTGTTACACTTTCAGCAGCCAAGCAGGGGGCTCCTTATCCCTTCACATGAGGTTTCTACATGCAATGCTTGCAAGTACACTCACTCCTCATAGGCCTGTCTTCCCAGAAACACCCCTGCACATCAGTTGGCTGTGTTACAAGTGAGAGATGAAGAATATCCACTGATCTCCTTGACTCCAGGGTGAATCCCACATGACAACAGCAGTCACTGCTTATCCAGGAGTATTGCACCAGGGTAGGTAAGAAAGGAGTGTGGGCTCCGTGGAGAGTGTCCATGGAGGCAATGCCATGCACCAATGCCAGGCTCTAAGCAGCAGGAGGGAAGAGGCTACATTACATCCCATGCAGAACTAGCAGGAAAGAGGGGATATCCTAATTGCACAGTGAGCTCAAATCTTTTTCCACTACAGATCCCATAATTTCAAAAAGTTCCTGTGCTAATCTGTAACCTATTCCAGCAACATCATGGTGGCATTCACCCACAAGAGCAGAGGGAGAACTTCTGCAAGCTCAGGTTTGGTGGTTTTGTCTGGAAAAGCATTGCTGCTGCCATAATGCCCTGGGAGAACGACAGAAAATGTAGGCTGCTAAAAATTAAAAGGATGAATAACATAAACAAGCTGACTAAATTCTGTAACCTCTGCTACTTCACGGCTCTAGGGTGCCTTATGTTCTATTAAAATGAGTGGATTCTGCAAACCAGGCTTTGGAGAGGGAAATTAGAGTTGAACAAGAGGAGAAAAAAGTGCACAGGAGAAAAAAAAGGCACAAATAGTTAAAGAAGAATGTCTATTCTATTTCATCCATCTAGTCTACCCCTGCAATGATCTGCCTTACTATTGCAAGGAGTAGAACATGATTAGTGTTTACAGCCATAAGGTCCAGTCATGCTCTCCAACAAATAGTTAAAGAAGAATGTCTATTCCATTTCATCCATCTAGTCTACCCCTGCGATGATCTGCCTTACCATTGCAAGGAGTAGAACATAAGTGTTTACAGGCATAAGGTCCAGTCATACTCTCCGCTGCAACAGGGCACATGAGCCACTAAGGGTCCAGAAGGGCAGAGGACCTCCTGTCTAGAATAAAAGGTGCAGATGATGGGAATTAGCCTCAGGAGCCCTAGAATGATGCGTCACTAACCCTGACATTTCAGGTAAGCATGTAAGCCAGTAACTCTAGCTTCACAGACATCTAGATGAAGTAAATCTGTGCAGAGAAATGAGAAAAAATAGCTATTTTTTAATTGAGACCGGACACAGTAGTGCTTGATCACTCTGGTTTGATGGTTTGCATGCAATTGCCTCACCTCCTACACCTTACCCACTCACTGAAGGATACTATGGAAATATATTCTGAACATGCCAAAAGGATATGTGTATCCCCTTGTGTAATAAGACAGAGGAAACTTGCCTTTTCTTCAGGAATTTGTGGGAAAAAAATCACCACTCTTGAAAGAAAACTCTGAGAGTCGTGGGAGCCATCAACAGAGGAGAGGTTAGGGAGAGTACAATTTTACTTACAGATTTACACCTAGTGAACATGCTTACAGAGAGAGACAGCAGCACTGGAGGAGTGCACATTTCATTGTGCAAAAAATGGTGAAGCTGCTGTTTTGGAGATCTGGGAACAGGGAGGAAAAAGATGTGATGAAATATCTGAGGGGAGGATGCAAAAGGGATGGGGCCAAACCCTTCTCGGTGGTGGCCAGAGATACAACAAGGAGTAATGGGTACAAACTGAAACATAGGAAGTTTCAACACATAAGAGCAGGAACATCTTTACTGTTAGGATGACAGAGCACTGGAACAGGCTGCCAGAGAGATTGTGGAGGCTCCTTCTTTGGAGTCAAAACACTCCTAGATGTGACCCTGTGCAATGTGCGCTAGGTGTCCCTGCTTGACCCGGGGCTTTGGACTAGATGATTTCTAGAAGTCCCTTCCAACCTCAACCTTTCTGTAATTCTGTGAAAATATCTGATGAAATGGTATGTCCTGTCTCTTCTTTCTCCCGTCATAAATACAGCCACAAGTACTGTGTCCATGAGAAATTCTGGCCAGGCAGGAGACCTTCAAATACGTAATAGCTCTGGTTTTAGGTATCTGAAGAGAGGAATTAAGGATGTGGAGTATAAACAAGAGACTGAATAGGGTTGAAATATTCCAGTAGGAATCCAAGCAGCAGAGGGACTTCAGTGAGTTCAGTCCCCTGTCACTGCTGTCAGTCATATCATGTAACCCCATAGTCTGATAATTGATTGCGCTTCATCCTACAGCTAATTAGATTTTTTTTTTCCTGTTTAAATCCTCCAAGTAGAAAGCTATTCCAGGACTTCATTGTACTAATGTCTGGAAGCTGTCACTGCTGTCAGTCATATCATGTAACCCCATAGTCTGATAATTGATTGCGCTTCATCCTACAGCTAATTAGATTTTTTTTTCCTGTCTTAATGCCTCCAAGTAGAAAGCTATTCCAGGACTTCATTGTACTAATGTCTGGAAGCCTTCTAATTACCAGCATAAGCCTCTTTTTGGCCAGGTTATATTACTTCTTTAACCTAAATAACATTTTTCTATCACGGGATTTCCTCTGGCTATATATATATGTATAAAGACCAAACATATCTCTTTTCATATTCATAGGAAGCAAAACAAGCCAGATATTGTATTCTTTCTTCATCATTTGCACACACTATCCTTAAAAAAATGGGAGTGGGAGAGAAGAGGTGGGAATTTGAGGTCACAACTTGTATTAATATGAGTTGGAGAGTTGAACCTCTGCTCATCACTCTGAAAAGGAACACCCCTGGGATCCTTTCTTTATAAACTCGTAAAAGAGCTAAATAGTTCAGGCAAGAACCTGATCTACAATTGACTGAATGGCACAAGACACCTAAATGCTGCCTTTGATATAAATTAAAAATGAGTCAGTCAGTGCAATCTAATGTTACTGTCATTTTAAACTCATGGGAATGAGCTTTCATACATGTACTGTACTTCCTTTCATTGATTTCTTTTCTCATTTCAGTTTGTTTCGACTTCATTTACTTGCAATAATAGAGGGAAGGGAAACCTGAACTGTTTTTCACTTTCAGTGTTTCAAAGAGTTTGTTTAATTTCAAGAACATAAGAATCAATAACATGTTGTTAATGTGTTTTATGCAAAATCTTCAAAAAATAAATCTAAACCTGGAACTGTTTAGATTTATTAAAGTATTGACATAGAGATGATTTTTGATATAATAAAGTACAGTGAATGAAATTTCAAGTTAAACTAACTCATATTAGAAGTACAAAATTGCAATAGTCAGACTAGGTGATCTTTGGAAGAGCTTGTCATAGTAAGGGTTTCTACAACATCAACAATTTTAAAATCCAGATTGTATGCTCTTCTAAAACATATGAATTATTTTAGAGAAGACATTAATTCAGTGAAGTATTAATCCAATTGAGTGATCATAATAATCTTATCTATCAACTCCTCTGATTTTGAATTATGAAACATGTGAGGGCCTAATTCAAGGTTACTTGTGGGAAAGGCCTCAGCTTAATTTGAGCAGTTCTGACTGATGCAATGCATTTACTAGTTCAGAAACACGGGCAAAGTAAGACCCCTGATCCCTGCATGGGACTTATCAACATGAACTAGTAGTGCAAAGCCAATGATTTCCGCTCTGTTCAAGCAGATGTGAATACAGGTCCTTCCCATTCTTCAAAGTAGTATAAAGCAGTGTACAAAGAAGTAAGGAAGTATAAAACTGACTAGAGGAGGAAAAAATAGGATTTTTCCTTTTAACATAATGGTGGGTTTTAACATAATAGTACCACCGTAATGTTGGTAACACTATGGGTTTTGATGATAAATACTAACTAGCTACATGTTTTTCTTCTACAAGGTGGAAAAAGAGGAGCAAAGATGAAATTATTACTAAGTGATACCTCATGTACAAGGTATATCTTTTTGAAATATCAGTGCTCTTTTAGAGCATGTGCTCTTCAAAAAAAAAAAAAAAAAAAAAAAGGACAACTGGTTTAAATAGGAAAACTTTAGCCCTAAGCATAATTAAGCATAATAGATAAAACTACAAGTGTCTTTTGATGTAATCAGAAGTCTTTGATGTGCTCATAAAATCTTGCCACTCATCTTCTATTTTCAGCCAGTTAATATACAGATTAAAATAATTAGTTTTAGTTAACACATTCTGCAATATTTTAAAGTTGTACTCCTGGATCTTCCTTTTTCTTCCTACATTGCTGACACGCCTGCTCCATTTAGAAGCCACATCACTGCTTTCTATATTCAAAGGCAGATGTTCTAATAAAGAAATGCTTAATGACCCAAATTAAGCTACCTTAATACAAATGGAAACAAAAAGCCATGTGTGTGTTGGACGAGGGAAAATGGGCTGGTGCTATGTGGCTGTTTTCATTTATAAAGTTGACAGTTCCCTTGTTTAGCAGAGCAAGAGACAAACTGTACTTTCATTTCCTAGCACAATAGCATAATCCACACTAGCTCCTCTGAGGTCAGTGAATTTACTCTGAATACATCCCTTGGGGAGTGGTATTTGGCTGTCACTAGAATCGATTTTATTTGGTTCTTTATAAGATAAATGTTTTGGAGACATTCAGGAAAAAGCTAAACCAAAATATTCTCTCTATAGAGGTACCAGCATTACCAAAAATGTCCTAGTCCTTTTCAATGGCTGCCTACAAAGAAAAAAAACAAAAAACAAAAAACAAAAAACTTCCTCTGGTTCTCCACTGCTCCTGTCCTGAAATCTGAGAATAATATCTTCCCTTAAGTCCTCCTCTAATAGCTCCACACTTGTCTGGTGCTCTCATTTCATAAGAAAGGTGTTGCCCTCAGAAAATATCAAGAGCTCTTTTGGCTTTTTGGTCACTCACGACTTTATTTTTCACAATAAAATCAGTTGTTTTCAAATCAGCAGTGTGTGATTGCATGTACTAAGGGAGCTTTCACATTTCCTCTGCTATAATGAATGTGTCCCAGGGCTATGGTATCTATCTGCTCTTTCAAACCGCCTGCTTAATTTCCCCTGCAGCAGCCCGGCACCTGCTGCTCATTTCACCATAGGGACTCATCGCAGATTTTTCTAATAATATTCATGCATCTGTCCTGCACACTTTCTTATATGAACATCTCTATTACCTTCCTTCAATCAACCCACCCTTGTTTCTGTGACCTTTTCTTTTATGAATAGCCAGAGATTTTGTGCTGTGTGAAGTTTTATCACACCAGTGCCACCTGGTCTTCAGAGTTGTCCACATACCTGACTGGCAGGAATGATATCCGAGCAGGAAATACAGGACAGGGAGCCTAGAGAGCTTTATTTCATTTATTTTATATTTTTGCGAAGGTTTTTATTGTAACATTACGTTAGCTAGGAAAAAATTATTAACAAATGCTCTTTCTGCTTCCTTTCTCTTCTTTTTTACTGTCATTGCAGGTTAGTGCAATTACCACAGATTTACAGTAACTTGAGAGAAAAAAAATCCTTATTCATGAAGAAACAGCTGTACTATTATTAATCTTTACCACAGTTACTACGTAATTTTTCTGGTCTTTGATTGATTTCTTGCTCTCTTATAACTTCACAGAAATGTCACCACGGGTCTTTTCTAGTACTGATATACTGGACTTTATGGTGATTCATCCTGGGGTTAGGAAACGCAAATTGAAGTGTCTATGGATGAACAAAAGCAACAAATCAGTTGCTAAATTCAGCCTAAGGATGTCATCTGGGACATGCCAACGTATCCAAAATCTCCATCCAGAGCTTGCAGTCATGGTACAGAAGCCATAGTAGACCTTGCAGAGAGGCAGCTGGAGACCTGCCCTGCAGATGCATAAACATCTATCTCCAGGCAACCATATTACTAATATTACCTCAGTTTCAGTGTCCTAATATCGAACTGAATTCTTCTGCTAAACAAGAGGGCTTAATCCCACAGGCTTTCTTCAGGAAAAAACTACCTGGTGGATGGAGTTTTGCTTGAACAAGGTGTGCCGGATTTGGCTTCTATCCATTTCTTTTCCATGAATGTGTTAATGAATTCTTTTCATATACTGTCTACTTTTAATACGCTTTTGGATTTAGAATACCCTCTTTTAAAACCACTTATGTGCTTTTAAAAAGAACAACAGGTGATTGCTGCCAAATTTGATCATTTTGTTTTCTGTTCTTACATAGTAACTTTTTATTTTTGCTCCCCTGACTCTGGCATATAGATAGCATACGCTCCCCTAAACCTAGCATATTGATTACCTCTCCTTGAATCACTCACAGATACATAATTGGCCCCATTTGGTCTCTTAGTGAATAGGTGTGATGGAGAACAGATTGTGCTCAGCACTTTGTTTATTTCCATACATTTTCTGCAGGATGCTCCAAAGTTACGTGCTCTGTGCTCCAAACAGCAAATTTCCTAGCAGGTGTGAGGAGGGAAAGGTCCAGGTTTTGGCTAGCATATGATGATCCAGCTGATGGCTTTCAGGCCTGATCTGGACCATGTTTTCTAGCCTCTCTTCTTTAGTCACCATTAGAATAGGGGCTGCAGTTCTTTCTTTGATTTTGAATTATCTAAAGAAGGGCTTCCAAACTAACATCTATCCTACCACATTCAAAAGGTCTCCCCATGTTTGCACAATTACAGTAGTGCATAATGCTAAATGAGAAGGAGAATCTGGAACAGGCAAATTCAAATTGCCTAGATGCCAACCCTTTACCTCTGCCCCTTCAGCAACAACAGGAGTGTTGGGGAGAGTCATAGGAAGCCTGGAGCCTGTGCTTGACTTCGTAATGCTCAGAGCTGAGCAGCTGTACTGGTGGGTAAGGTCCTAATACTTTAGATTTCCTCTGAGAAGGTTTCATTCACCTATGAACTCAGAAAGACAGATTTATCACTGCCTTTGTCTTCTGATTTTTACCAGGAATCCTCCTCTCTACTTAAAAAAAAAAAAAAAAAACAAAAGAATCTCAGGGGTTTGATTTTAATAAAAGTGACTTATTATGACTCTGCTTTCCAATTTTCCTTGTGAATATGACTCTTCTGGTCTGGCCAACTTCCCCTCAAATCTTCTTTTTGTGCTTCATGCACATACATTCTGTGGACAAGTAGGGGAAGACAGAAACAAAAACTATAGTGCTTTCCTGAAGCTGCATTATATTTGACCTCCTCCAGATACATAATACCTTGAAAGAATGAGTAATGCAGGGAATTAAAAAGAAAAGTTACTCAGTGGAATTGAATAAATTAGTAAGAAATAGACAAATATCAACACAAAGAAAGGGAATAATCTAAGGAATTAAGAGGAGACAGTTCAGTGAAGCCCAGTTTCTTCTTTGAATATTTTAAGAAAAAAAAAGGCTGGAAAGGAAGGTGCTGGAAACTCCCTTTAATTTTTTTTTAATAAAGAAATCAAATTATAGGGAATATGACAGTCCAACTGAGCAGTTCAAATGAGCCTTGGAACAGATTTCTGGGTTGCTGAGTAGAATCCCCTGCCATTTCAGACAGTCTCTGTGGTAAACTGTACAAACTTCCCTGAATTAGCCAGACTTTTTGTCCCTTCAGTCCTAAAAGAAACTCTGCAGGACTGCTGATTTCCTGCCTGGGCTTATCCAGATTAATTTAAATCAATACATTCTTTTGTCAGCAATATATATCAACTTGTTAAATATCCTCTCTTATATCTACCGCACATGAGTTATTTGTCTAAAGAAATACTATTTTAAAAAACAAGTAGATTTAAATTTCTTTTTTTTTGAATATGTTAGGATGACCATAAAATTCAAGTTGTAAACATTATCTTGCATACAATATGTGCACTAAAGATTAAGGGAAGAGTGATAAAACATTCTTACAGCACTGTAGCAAGATTGAGGGAACAGATTAATAAATTTCTTGAAAAACAAATCAGCCCATAAGCCATAACAGTAAAAAATACAAGTAAACAATGTACCCAGAAGCAGAGGAGCACAAATGATGCAGGATAAGAAGGGTGATAAAGGTTGCATTGCCCATATTAGCTTAAATTACCACTGTAGTCTTGCAGCAGTCCTTTTGCCAGCCTGTGCTGCAGTCTCCCCATATTCACTAAAATAAGGATAAGTGCATCTCTGGGAGTAAAGGATCTCAAACCCTATGATAACAACAGTCATATTTTAGTTAGATGGGTAACAGGTGTTTATCATGAAAGTGCTACAGACTTGATTCTTATATGGGATGGACATATGTTTCATATGCAGTACAAGAAATGCATATTATATTTCATATAGCAACACAGAGCACTGCAGTATATTAAAGCTTCCTTCATATAATGAGTTGCTCTATGATGTCATATAAGTTCAATCTGTGAAACGTTTGGAACGATTGTAGTATTTGTATGTGCTTACACCATATGAGCTGCAGTATATATTCCCCAGCAGAGAGCATCTAGCATTTTATTCACATTGTAACAAACAAATACCTTAACAAGCAGAAAATTCTAGTAGTGGAGACCTAGAATCAGTGGTACATAGTGGCAACCTAGTCATAATACTGGTTATAAGAGTTATAACAGTTATATAATATATACAGTTATAACAGTTATATAATATATAAACAGTTATAACAGTTATATAATCCTGAACTTTTAAATAATTCCCAAATTAGAATGTATCACTTGCTCCCTCTTGAAAAATTCATTTACTGAAATCAGTATGGAAGTGGAAAATGGAAATACTGAAAAGGTCAGCAGATGAAAAACCCAAATGTATTAATGGAGGCCGCAAATAAAAATAGAAATGTTTAAACAAAAAATGAGGTAAGACGGGCACAAATTTTTCTTTGTTCACACAGAGTAAACCCAAACTTATTCAGAAGTTTCAGAGGTCGCATCAGTTTATGGAAATGACTTTTAAATAATTCCCAAATTAGAATGAAGGATTAGGATGAAGCTCATCTCCTCTAGCTTAACACCTGAGTTAGTTAGTTTTCTCTCAACAGAGAGAAATAGATTTTCAGGGCATTATTAATTTGCTGTTTTAGATGCCAGCTTTAGAATAAAAAGAATTATACCTATTTTCAGCCACTGACTATAGTGTGAGTTTAGACAGCTAGCTCAGAGGTAGATGTGCTTTATGGAGCGTGCATGTAGGTGTGCAGTGTTATTTGGGAACTGTGAGGTATCTCACCTTTCCTCCTGCTTTTCCACAGAGATGCAGACTTCCAAAATCCCAGTGTTATGTCTGCCATTCCCATGAACATATCTCAGATAAACAAAGTCACCCTTTTCAAAATGTTACCAGGTGGCTATATTCAAGCAAATATATTCTGTCCTTACCTTCAGTGAGAAAAGACCATCAATTCAGATATGGAATGGCAAACCACTTCAGGCCTTCAGATATCCATGGTGTCATGCATCCAGTGAATAATGTAAAATAAAAATCAAAAAAAGAAATCAAAGGAGAAAGATTGCGGAGGAGGGAGAAGATGGGCAACTTCAAAAGTACCATATGCACTAAGCATTTACTAAAGGATTTCCTGTGTACTTAAAAAACCACAATGATTTAGCATGTCCTGCATCTGGAAGCCCAAATCTATGTGCTGATTAACTTGGACTACAATTTTAGCTCTTTAAATGAAAAAGCAGGTCTCTATCAAAAAAGAAGGAACATGCTTAAAACCCAGCTGTAAACTTTGTACACACACAGCAAGAACAAACTATTTTGAAAGTTTTACAAAAGAAAAGAAAGGTTAAAGCAAGACTCTATTGTAAAGTAAAACATATGGCAATACCACTCATTGCCTAAAGGAGTAATTATTACAGAACGCAAACTGTTACAACTGCTTTTTCATATACTTGGTATGGGTGGTCATCATTTAGCCATGGGGTGTGATACTGTAGCACTTAACATTGGAAAACATTTTAGGGGGCAAAAAAATCTTTGTGTGCACATGTAGATCTAAATATAACAAACATGATTTTGGGAGAGCTTGGTTTTTCCAGGGAAAGGGAGGTTGCTAATTGATCTACATAATGAACAATAATACATTAGTAGAACAGTAATACATTAGTATTTGCATTTTAACAGTAAGGACCATTTCATGTCACTTACTAGAGAGTAAGGAACATATTAGATGAAGCAAAGATTTAAAAGATTTAAAGGATCAAAGTGTTTGACTGATGTTTCTCTTTTTAGCTTATTCACATGAGAAGAGAGCAATAAAAAGAATTGATCTATGATAATGAAACTTGTTTCGGTGACTTTGCACAATTCAGGCACTTGATCAACCTTGACAAGTCACCTAACTCTCTCCAGTGATTAAACAGGAGTTATACTTCAGTCTAAAGTGCTCTGAGTCACATGGGGTCTAAAACTTTCTTCCCATGAGTAGTCTGAACTGTTATATTCTTGTTGCAGATACCTTCTTTCACTCTAGACCTAACCACGGTCATTAGTAGTTTTGTTCTTCAATCAGTTTCTCAGTGTCTTTGTCTATCTGATTCTGGTTTCTACAGGCAATCAACTACACCTTCTCCATTAAGTATTAGTAAGTGTGAAATAACCAACTGGTTTGGTCCTAACATTTTCACCTTTGCAACCCTGAGATATATTAAAAGCAGACTACAAGCCTTCTCATGTAGCATTAACTCTTATGTGTTACAACTGACAGATATCCTGGCTGAGGAGATGCTTACATGAACTACCTTCAAGTTTTAAAAACTGAAGGATGTATTTTTTCTGCTAGTTCTTCAGACTACTTAGTACAAACACTTAGACAAGTTACCACTTGTAACTTGATTCCAAAATCTCCAAGAGTTTTACAATATTGGAACCTCATAAGTTTAAGCTAACATATTTTGGCCTGCCTACGATCAAACTATATGAAAAGTAAGCCCACTGAGCTGCAGACAGTCTTCTTATTACAAGGGTATACAAGTGCCTACCACAAGGGAGATATAATTCCTGACTCTTCCTTTGTGGCTTTTTTATTCTCTCTGAGCAAATATGTTCTTGTCAGCACTGCATTTATGGTTTGGCGGGATGTAACAGAATGGCTTCTGTATTCTTTCCTTGGTTGGCCATTTATGTCGGAATTAGCGTTTGTCTAGTCATCTGAGTCACAGTGTCAACATCTGGAAAACTTTAATACACCAGGGACATTGAGTTCCTATACTTGTACGTTGCCTATATGCGTAAATGTGTGCTATTTTTATTGCATTTTGGATATTAATTTGTGAAAGTGAATATGTTGGTATATTGAAAGTTGTTTTATTTTATCATTTTAAATATCCATATTTACAACAGTAGTTTAAAGACTGTCCGTTCCAAGAGTTCATATTGTGGTGCTGGATCATGACTTTAGATGATTACAAATATTGTGGATGTTCAACAAGAGGGTTTTTATGGCTGCCTACAAGAATCAGAAAAGCTGATGTACTTCACCGAAAACTTATGTTCAGACCTAAGGCATCTACTTAACAGAATATACTTTCATGATTTATTATCTCTTATGCATTGCCCTGTGCTCTAGGTGTCCCTGCTTGAGCAGGGAAGGTAAACTAGGTGATCTCTAGAAGTTCCTTCCAACCTTAACCATTCTGTGATTCTGTGTGATTCATGATCACTTTTATTTGTTTTAGGTGTAATTTTTCATCAACTTTTTTTAGACAAGCAGCATGAATCTTTCTGTCCTCCATTCTTACTATTCTCTTGTCTACAGCATCTTTTCTTCTAGATTTTTTGCAGGTTTATTTAATAATACATATGCAAAACCTGTTTAATTTTTTTAGTGGTTATTGGCCCCAATTTCTCAATTCTTTTCAGGTGAATTTAATGGTGAGGATTTTAGATAACTTCCAAAATCAGATCCTCAGATCAGATCTGATCAGATCCAATCCTTTTCCAGTGCTGAAAGCATTGGAAAATCTATTTGGAAACTTCTTGCTGGCCTAGTATATCGTATTGAATGAGTTAACTGGGGACAATAATCCTTACCTTCCTATAGGATCACTTATGTAATATTTTGTACTACTTTCTGAATATATTAAATGTTATGAATATATTAAATGTTCTGTGTGATTATCAGTTATTACTACTAAAGACCCATTGTTCAAAGCAGATCGTATCTTCTTTCAGGATCTTCATATCTTTTCAGATCTTATCTCCTCTCAATATGATTTCATTTGCATTAGAAATGTAACTCCCTCTCATTGAGCTTAACTGCATACAGTCTAGAATATTACTAAAAATATGTAAATTGCCTTAAATTATGAGGAACTTTGTTCTATAAAGTGAACAAATGAACTTAACTAATGAACTGACATTAAAAAAAGACTGTAAAATCTTTTCATGCATTACTCATATTCAATATGCTTTTAAACCTCATGTTTTGTTAATCTGCAAAGAAATGTGCTTAAATCTTTCATAGAAGGTTCTGTATGCTCAGAGTAAATAGTGTCTGTTAAAATCCTTTTTTTAAAGGAAAATAAATATCATTTTAGTCAAGCAGCTGAATAATAAAAGAAAGAATACACAAGTCCACAAACCTTCTTCCTTTTTTTTAAAACCGTTTTTTTTCCCCAATGCATTCCAGCTCCAGGCCCCAAACAACAGAATTTTAACTGTTTATAACTGTGATTCACAACACTTGTTTTTAATCAAGAGAAATACTGCTCTAAGAATCTTGAATACATTGTTAGCGTGGGCATGAAGCACTCACATACTTTCTTAGAAACTTTCTCCCACATAAGAGTTGTTGGCTAGAATGACCACTGTTACAACCACATACAGCAATACAGGGCCATTTCAGAGAAGATGCAAACCTATTCATGACCTGAGGCATGGAAATCCCTTTGCATGTCCTGCCATCCAAAGAAATCAAAGCTTTTGGGGCCACTGCATACCAAAAAAAAAATGGCTTCTGCAAAATGCTACTTGTTTAAAAAGCTCAGGGAGTCTTTACAACCTCCCCCTTTTCTACTGCCATTGCCTGCCTCACACTAAAGAATGACCCTCAAGATCAGTGGCTTCTCAAATCTGTACATCTTTGAGGTTTTCCAGGTTGCAGGACACAACAACCTTAGGTGCAAAGAGCAACAGACTGCTAAATTCTAGTCCCGATGGACTGGGCATTTTAGTGCAGGTTGTGAAAGGAACAGGACAGAATACCTCTCACTATCTTTTTCATGTTTTCATTCTCTACTGAATGATAAGAATGATAAGAGGAAACGCAAAGATATTAAAGAAGCTGCACCATGAAGAAGCTAAAACGAATGGTTGATGTGAGGAAGAACCTTATGAAATATGATTTTATATCAAGGCTGCAGAGAAAGAGACACTCTTGGACCAGGGGAATGGAAGCCAGCTCCACACAAAGAAGCAATGAAAAGTTGAGGATCAGAAGGGACCTAATTGTCCTTTTACAGAATTCCCAAAATTCAAGAGGATAGAGGGAAGGTAGTTCTGAGTGTGTCTCTCTTGGCTGCTGAGGTCAGGTCCAAACTCATCTGAGGGCTGGGCAGATGACAAATGAGCAAAGATGGATGCAGAATAGCTGAGGAGCACATACTGTGTGATATGTGAGTCCCACCAGTCTCAGTAGACATATTGTGTTTGTGTTATGGGGAAATGCCAGCAGCACACTAGGGTGGACTGTCTGCGCATTATTTATCAGTTTCCTTCTTGGAGAAAAGGTGGAACACACATAAGGAGAGCTGCTTTGGAGACCTCTCCTTTTGAGCAGTATAAAACTAGCTGTAATGACTAGCTGGAACCTGCTCCTATTGAGAAGTCTGCAGTCAGGTAGAGTATCCAACTGTGAGAAGGTAAAATATTAAATATGGATGGTTATAAATGCATATACTTACAAGGAAATCTATCAGGCATTTACTGTAGTCTTATAATAATCAAATAAAGGGATGTACAGAATAAAAAGGAAGAAATGATTATGCAAGTGAAAAAGAAGGGAAACTGTGTGAGAGCAAAGAATAGCCAAAGAAGGCAATGAGGAATCATGAATGCATTGGTCAGCACTATGCAGTCATGCATACAGATTAATTAATTGTTTTCCATTGTGATTTTTTTCCAAAATACTCATCACCTACATATTGCCTGAAGTAGAAGAGAGCAGCAGACCATAGAACAGTGAATAGGGATCCAGACCTTTGGTGCTAAACAAAAGCCCTGGCCACTGTAAACAGAAGAGTTTCTTTTTTTCTTTTTTTGTTTCTTTTTTTCCTACAATAAAGAAAAGAAAAATAATTCACTTCTTTAGTTTACGCAGCTATGGCAGAATGCATGACTTCATGAGGCACTTAGCTAGCTAATAGTTAACTCTACCTTAGGAAATAATTGATCTCCCTTTGTCTTAGCTGACTGAGCAGATACCTTTAGAGTCTCAAAACCTTTCTGCAAGTATGTGTGTATAACTGGAATAGGAGGGGACAAGGAGAGAAAGTTAAGGGAAAATATTCTTATAAGATTTCTGACATGTCTATCTTGCATCATGAAATAATGTAAAAGCAGTTTCTGTCATGGTTCAGACCCAAGTAATAAAATTTTTTTTAGTTCAAGTTCTGATCTAAACAGTTTAAAACCCATTCACAGCTGACATAGCAAACTTGATAATTGCTTTGTCTTCTGAATCACTAGCTGCATAAATCAAAACTTGAATTTAGTCAGATGGAAAATTCAATTTAACTTTGTACCCCCCCCAAAAAAGGCAAAAAAAAAAAAAAAAAAAGGGGGGGGGAATCTAAAAGAACAAACTGCATCAAAAAAAACAAAAAGCATTTTGCACTGGTTTCATCCTGATACAAAGTCACTGAAAGGCAAACAAACTGCAGAACATTATAAATCAGCACAGACTGTTGTTATGCACTCCCTCCCCTCCTAATCTTACTCTAAAAGATCAGAGTGAACTATCCCGGGTTTCAAGAACATTAAATCCCCAGGATATTGGTGCTTGCAAGAAGAGAGTAAGAGCTGATCATTAAAATCAATACCAATAATCTTTTTCCTCTGTTAGCAACTTTCATCAGCAGAGTGATGATCACCACTCTCTCCCTATCTTATCTGTCCACCCACCCACCTCTTAGTTTAGAAACAATTAACCAAACTGATGTTAAAATTGAATTTGCTTCATGATTTTCTTAGCCATTGCTGTACCTGAAGGGATAGTCTTTTCACATTAGACCCTGATTAAATTTAAGTGCATTTTATTTCAGTTAAGTTCCTACTAATATTAATTTTTATTACCACAGGATGCTGCAATCTCCCATAGTGTCAAGCTGACAAGCACCTCAGCTGTCTTGCCCCGGCCCTGAAAGGTACTAATGGAGTGACCGTGGGACTCGGCTTCTCACTTTTTGTCAAACTGAGTGTGTAGGAGCCGCAGCGCTGAAATTTTGGCGCTGTCAGAAAGGAACTTGTCACAAGTGCCCCACGGCTCCTGCTGCTCTGTGAGCTCACCCTGTCAAATCCACGCACATCTTCTCCCTGTGTCAGCTGTGCCAGGAGTCCTGTAGTTAAGAGACATGTTGTTGCAGGGTGCTGCAGAAAAAGCATACCTCAGTGGACAGGACTTGTCTCATTGATTTTTCCATCTCACCACTAGTTTAAAATAAACCAGTATATTTTGTATGCTCATTCCTCCTACTATTCTGCTTTCTTTTTTTTGTCTCTTTATAGTGGTGTGTCTTATATAAAAGAGTAAATAAAAGCTTTACCAGGAGAAGACAGAAGGGGGATGTAGGAAGGATGTGTTAGCAGCCATGTGAGATGGTAGCCATTGCAGAGAGCGCAGCACTCCACTTCCACAGATATCCTAATGACAGCAGTCACCACACTCACAGATCTTTCTTCCCAAAGTGGCTTTGCTCAGTCCCTTTATGGAGAAGAGGACCTTTCCCTCTTCCTCATCCCAGTGGTTGAGGTACTTGTTCATGTGGTTGTTTCTTTGCTCACTTTTGAGTGGAAGAACCTGTGATGGGCTGATTGTCTCATTCCTACTTGAAGGAAGCCAAGTTCTGTAGCCCAGATATGGAAGACAGAGAAGGAAGAAATAGATTTTGTAAAACATAAAGCAAGTTCCCTTTAGTTACCCCTTGCCTTTCTCTCTTTCCATACTTCACCTCCCCCTGCTCACAGCCCTGATGTCTCCAGGTAGAGGGAATAAACTATTATTAGAGGATGCAGAGCACTGTCTAGGTCCTCCCTGTTTATCTTTAGTTGTCCTGATATCTCTTCCTGACTACAGAAACCTGACTCTTCTTTCCTGGCTACTTGCAAAGTTTCCTAGGTGGTTATGCTCAGGAGTGACTTTTGCCATGCTGTCCGTCCTTCCTTCCCTAATCAAGGTTGAGCTTGGTTGCTCCAGTTTGTTCCATGGATCATTAACAGACGGAGCTGCAGAATTTCTAGTGTGACATTCTCTTGAGCCTTCATAAATATTCAGTATGAAACACTGAAGGATATTACTTCTTTGGTAGTGCTGTTGCATTTGTTATAGCTGTGGGAAATTGCATGGTCACTGAAGATGATATGAGTTGTTAAGTATTTTTATTTACAGTTTATATATATTATACAAAATCTAATACAAAATCTAAGAAAGTTTCTTTTTAAGATAATTGCAATAAATGCTGTCATGCCTGCTATTTTCTAGCTTCTTTGAATATTAAAAGCAATTCCACAGTTGCTTTTTGCTTTTTAATAAAAAAAAAATCAGAAAGGTAATCTGGTCCACAGAGTATTTAAATACTAATGTCAGTCTCTGAAAGTAAGACATTGAGACTTAAAAACCGAAGGACCACACTTTTTAATACCGCATAAAAAAAAAAAAAAAAAAAAAACTCTGCAATTATAGGTCACGTGTGACTACCCAGAAGGTCAGACAAAAAGCTATTGAGGGAAACTTGAAGTGTGGGTTGTTGGGCCTGGAGTTGCCTTAATGGAGCCCTGCAGCACAAGTGTGCGAGGCTGCTTGTGATAACCTTGGAGTGTTAGATACAAAACATAAGATGCTTTCGCTCTGAGCTAGTTCTGCAACTCTCCGCTTGTTTTCTATGGACTTGGTCCCCCTGCATGAAAGCTTTGACAATTTTGCTACAAATTGTACCTTTTGAGAGGTCCCCAACAGTTTCTCTGTTGTCCTCTTGGGGATTTGAAAGCTGCATAACACAGAGGCCTCTACACCCTGAGTATTTTTCCCTTGGTGATTTTTGTCTTCAAGACCAGGTAGATGATTAAGGCTGAACAAAACCAGAGACCCCTGACTTCATCCCTGACACTAACCAGCAATTTCAAAATAAGTGGCACATATTATCAACCAAGAAACATGACCTTTCAATGTCTAATATGTGCCGGTATCTTATGCGTTGTGGGGGCCAGAATGAGACACTAATATTATGTAAGTAATTTTATACCAGCTTCAGAGGAGTTCATCCAAGCTTAATCTAGAGTTAACAGCTCAGTCTTAAGCACACTCTTCTGAAAATGATATATTTGTCTGAAGTGATACCTCATGAGATGAGATGACAAGCGATGGGAGGTAGGAAAGAAGACTGCAAATCAGGGCTGTTATCAGGGAGCTGTAGGTGATTTGGTTACACTTCAAATTTTTTACTAAATAGAAAAATGCAATTGAATGACTTGATTTCCATATTCCTTCACTTTCTTCTTTCTCATTAGAAAAGGAGTCCTTTACTGCACTTCAAAGAAAGACAACCTAGAACAATTGAGGGAACAGAGGGATAGAAAGTACATAAATGGACTTCCCAGATCTAGATCTGTTATCTCAGATTGTATGGAACTACTCAACAAAGCCAGATACTCTATTTTTAATACAAACTTCTGTAAAAAAATAGTAGATTTTAAAATGTTTCCATCTTTATTTCTTGAGGAATAATAGCTTTTAAGGAAACATTCTTCTCCTTCCATAGCTTTTCTGTTCCTCTTGCACTCTTATGAATTGTTTCTTCAAATTGTCTGAGCTACATGGTCACAGTGTAGCTTTATAATTATATATAACACCTACATGGCGTTTTGAGGGTAATAGAACTGGATTGGTCTGAGCAATTGCACACCCTGAAAAAGTGAGTGATAGGTAAAATGAAGCAGAAGTGTCTATTTCTGGTGGCTTGCACTGGAAAACAAAGAGAGTGCAAAGTTGACAAGACACCTGAAGTGCATCTGATTTGTCAAGAGGCCCCGGTGCCATCAAGTAGCTTCCACATCAGTCAGTCCTGCCTGCTCTTACAGGTTTGCCATTTCATTAATTTTAACAGGGTTGCTTGCCTGGCTTTGGGGGTCAACACTGATTGATTAAAATTGCTTCAGACTATTGCTGATAAATCGGAGTCCAGATGTAATTCTAATGAGAGGGAGAGAGAGAAATAGTAAGAAAGATTGTGTATTGGGTCCTATTAGTTTTGGACAATTGGGTCAGAAACTGTGAAAAGAGGAAGGAGTACAACTAATAAGCTGTTACAAGTGACCCAATAAACAAGTAAAAAGGAGGCAGTCAGCAGGAGAACCAAGTCCTGCATAAAGATCATAGTTAGAAGAATCAGTTATGATGCCTGAAGCACCAGTACTGACCTTTATATTATGAGTCATTATACTCCAACAAGAGTATAATGTTCCAACAAGACACCTATTTTTCTCTTTTTCTCTTTTTAAGACACAGGCTGTAGGACTAAATGTCTACATTTACATCTCATCAAGTGAATAACTAACTCAGGTTCCCATTACAGTCAGCACAAAATATGTTCTCCTAAGTTCAATTTGTTTTGTAAAATCTCAAACAGGCCAGATGAGTTACACCCTAGAAGTTTTCTCTATGGAATACAGGGGGATAGAGGACTGTTATCTCAGATTAGAATATTTACAGTGTAAATTTCTAGAGTCCAGAGAGATGAATCATTCAGAAGTTCTTTACTTGTGAAGATGCTCTGCTTTAATGGCTGGGAAGGAAAAAACTGAAGGGTTACAGATTTAAATGATGAGCCATATAAACACCATATGAGAAAACATATAAATTCAGACACTAAGAAGGCTCCTCACGTATAGGTCTGGGCTGAAAAGACAGCTGTTTGAGAAAAAAAAATTTAAAAAAAGAGAAGAAAGAAAAAAAAACAGAATGCCAACTGCTTGCACCCTATCATAAAAAAAGAGTTGGAAAGAGATGATTGAATGCAGAAAGACCTTTAGTGATAAGCATATAAGAGTTTTTTTCAGTCAGAAAGCTTGTCTGTTAAAACGCTTGGAAGGCATAGATAAAAAACATAATACTACCCCAAAATTTCTCTTTTTCATCAGAGCTCTGCATCTCCATGTTAATCTTAGAAAGCTGAGATCTACATGGGTAACTAACAAATCTAGTCAAGCTGCAAATAATACTTCTTTTAATGAGAAATCATTAGTTCTTAACACAATCATAAACCAGCACACAAACTAAATTAAGTATCTTTTTTTAAAAAAATCTAATTATCAAAAAGTTAGGACTAGGAGATGAACTTCCAAAGAAAGAGAGTTTCACTTGGATGCTTTTCCTGATGCTTATTTTGTCCTCTTTTGCAGAAAAGCCTGATTAAAAATCTTCAAAGAACAGGCTTTCCCACGAGATTTCCTGACATTATTGTCTCTGAATTTTAAACAGGATTTGTTGTTGTTGTTGTTGTTTTGGGTTTTTTTTCAGCATTTTGCTATGGCTGCCTCTAATGTCAGCCGAATTTCAACTGTTGAAAACAGCAGAGCTGAATTAGATGATCCTGAGTTAAAAAAATAAATATATATATATCTTTACTTTATTCAGACTTATTACTGAATGTAAATAATTCATCTCTTTGCAATGCTGTAAGCTCAGTTGTGTTTCTCTGCAGTCTCTGCTCCCAGCCATGGGGTCTTGGCTTCTTTAGGTGCCTGAACAGGTCATCACATCCCTAATGTCTCTAATGAAGTGTTTGCTTAGGGGGAGTGCCCAGATCCCACTTGCTCAGGCCTGTGCGGGGAGTGCTCAGTGTCAGCTATGTGTGAACAAATAAAGGGAGCTACGAAGATTAATACGGAGGAGAGCAGTGACAGCTCAAAACAGTTTAGACATGAGTATACTCCTTGAGACTAAAGTAAAACTGAAATGATGCCAAACATTAGAACGACCCAGGAAACTGGTCAAAAGAGCTTTATCATAAACTAGCAAAAATGCTCATTCTGTTGGTGCCGGCCAGATATTGAAGGTGTTTTTTTCTTGGCAATTTGTTTTTTTTTTCCTGAACTGCCAGCAAAATAAATAATCCCTATCTCATTAGTAATAACAAGACTCTATATTAGTGAGGGTGCCTGGTGTGACCAATGCAACTCCTGATGGCCAGTTAGTTAGGAGTCCAGACCGAACTGATTCTGAACTCGTACGCCATATGAGTTCTTCAAATACTTGCCAAATCCAAAGACTTTCAGATGAGAGATTTTGGCTTCAACATACTGCAGTTTCAAATTACTTTTTTTTTTAATTGAAATATTTCCAGTTTACAGATTTTTTCTTAGCTTCAGAGATAACAGCTGAGAGCAACTGTTAAAAAATCTCCCTGAGGGATCTAGATGGGTATTTAAGAAAGACACATTTTGCTCTAAATCAACTGAATAAAAACTATCTGACCGTGTTATCTATTCCAAATCTATACTACACTGAAAGAGACATACAAAACTAACCCAAAGTTGTCCTACCTATCTCAAATATCTATTTAGGAAGCAATGAACTGTCCTGGAGATGTCTTTCTTGTGAGATGAAC
This sequence comes from Tinamus guttatus, assembly GCF_000705375.1. Next base: position 22,353 of record NW_010585487.1, on the reverse strand, counting down.
TAAAACCTAATGCCATATAGTAGTAGTTTGCAAACTCAGAATGGTACATTTAATCTGACTTAATGTAACTGTATTCTCTAATTTACCTAGCCAGGACTTCATCCTCATTCTTTTTGGTCACATTATTCTTTCTGTCCTTCAGTAGAAGAGGACCAAGGTTTGAGATAAGAAGCTTTTTTTGGGTTCTATAAATTGCCAGGATTCTCTGACAAAGATATTTTGCCTAATATAAAAAACAAGATCACTTGTGTATTCTGCCAGGAGATGGAAGAAAATGGGACTGTTACCTTGCAGAAACACTGCTATCCTAGTTATGGTTATATGCCTTCAGATTGCTAGTATTTGATGTTCGTCTGGTAAAAATGATATTTAATATGATCATTTGCAAGTCAGCTTCATAAACGAGGTCCCTCATGGAGGTACCAGGGAGCCAGATGAAGTATAGCTGAATGGAAATCTGCATATCTAAGCTCTCACGCTTTGCTGTGACAAATCTTTTCATTTCCCAAACACCTGAGCTGCTTTTCCATGTTCTTATACTTTAACAAAGATGACTGCTCCCTACTCCCCTAGAGATCCCACTCGCCCAAGCAGACCTTGGCAGCTAGTACCAACCCAGCACTAGAGCTACTCTAATCTACATCCTCTCTTTTGATAGGTTTATAAGTTCCAGCTATCAAATTTGCACACAGACAAAATCAGCACAACTGATTAGACTTTGTTCATGCCCTGGGAGACACATTTTCAACTTGCCTAGGTTCGTGCTTTGGGCTCTCTTCCCTGCAAAGAGAGTCCCAGGTTACAGCAATGGATACAAGTTCTTGCCTCAAAATCATTCCCTTGATCTAATCTGCACCCATTTGAAATTGCTTACAGTTCTGATATTGAGTCTCCTCCTGCAGTTTTTGGCTGCTGTTCAGCAGACAGCATTTATTCCAGCTTTTTTTTTTTTTTTTTTTCATTCTTTCACATCAGAAAACAGTATTTGAAAGAACTGTCCTTTGTATATTATAGGATAGGGGAAATCCTGATCAGAGGTTTAACAACTTTTGGCCTGGATTTTTTTCCTTTTAATGTGATACTGGGAAAGAACTTCCTACACTTCCCTGTGAGGTTTGTTTGAACATTTGCTGGCACGGAAAATGCTTTATGGATTCCAGCCACTATTGCAATATCTTTGATCTGGGACTGGGACCATTCCAATAAACACATTCTCTATGCATGATGCACTGTATTTCTTTTTCACCTGGTTTGTTTCATTTAAATGCTTTCCTCTCTGCACATCGCTTTTAACTCTTTAATATTACTATTTTAAAATTTTATGCTCCAACCAGTTCATATTGATTTTTCTCTGCTCCTTAATATAGTGATATAAAGAAAGAATTTGTGTAAAATTTATTGATAAGAGATGAACTGTTTTGAGATGAGAAAAAAAGTAGTCAGAATCTCCTGGGTCTTTTTTAGAAATGCGTAAGGCACATGTACTTTTTATTAAGGAGTTTTGCGTTCTAAAGCATTGCTGTAGCAAGAAAATGCTCCACATAACAAGACTGCAGTAGGACAGAAGTGTTCAGTAATAAGCCTGGCAAACAGAATAAGAACACCAGGATTAGCTTCCAATAGTTTCAGGGCACACACTATTGCCTCATGCAAAACTGTGGTCTAAATTAATATTCCATGCTCAGAGACCATATCCGATGTGTGCCATATGAGCCTATCCATTACTCCAGCCATTCATCTACTGAATTCAGATTATTGGTTTTAAAACTGATAGAAATTTTAAAACTGATTTAAATTGAAATTAAATTTCAATTTAAAGCTATTAGATAACCAGCCAGGAATTACGGAAAGCTTTGGGAGAAGAGGTTGACTATTCAAAAAAAAAAAAAAAAAAGCCTAAAACAATTCAGAAGCACAACAGACGTTGATTTAGTTCTTCTTACTGTGATACTTTGTTATGTGAAGTGCAGAGGATTTCATTCTAAAGGCTTCTCATAAAGGACTATGTATTTCCAGAGTCAGTCAAGTATCTAGGATAAAATAAGTATTTGGAAAAGAAGTTGAAGTACCTCGTATCATGGAGTAAGATTTGGTTTCAGTGGTTTGATTTTTCACTCCTAAATGAGTGAATATTCTAATTCTTTTCATCTTTTTTTTTTTTCAGATCTTTTTGCAGATGTCAGCATTCTACTTTGGTCCAGGGCCTGAGTCAATGGGATGCGTAGATGTCATTTATCTAACCAGCTGTAGATGTTTACATCTGAGTTAGGAATCTGGCTATTTTATATAGAATGAACTCTACAGGGGAAAATCATCTGCAAATAGTCACCTCTCTTCCTAAAGCGTGCTTCACATATGCTATTTGAGCTAATACCAGGAGCACCTCTTTCTCTCTTCTGACTGTGAAGGAAGGCATGGGTGAGCAACTCAGATATAAACATTTCTATGGCAGACATCTAAAGACAAGAGAGATGAATCCCTGTTCTACAGTCAGTTTTGGATAATGCATTCAGATTAACTATATCATCTATAACATACCATAGATCCTTCCCCATTCTTCATTTGCTGATAAAGGAAAGACAGAAGGCTTTAAGAGACATCTTTTTCTCATTTTAAAGCAGTGGTGCTGAATCCATGACAGAGGACTACCTCAGCTGACAAATCTTGTTCAGACAAAACACACACACACACTTTTGCAAAATGGAGGGTGAAAGCGGTTTTACTTAATTTGGAAAAACCTTCTTCACCCACTCAACAGTTATTCTATGCACTGTGTTAGTGGGCCAAGGGCACGAAAAGTCATTATGTTATAATTACCTGCTACCAAAACCCCTATTTTCCCCTTTCTGAAAAAAATTGTGACCGTAACTCACTCTGTTGCACATTTGACCCAAAGCATATTTTATTCAGTGTTTGATTACTCTTTATATTAAAGATATAGTAGTATCAAACACACACTAATAGAAAAAGTTTTTTTTTTTTTTTTACATTCTGCAATATCACTAATATGCCTGTCTCTTTGTTAAAGGTTGTGCGGATGCTTTGGCGCCTATGTCTCTTTTTTTCTAAGTATCCTTGAATGTGCCGCCCTTTAAACTCTCTCTCTCTCTTTCAGCACATAAGATAGACCTGCTTCCACCCCAGCCTCAGCACATCAGCAAAATTGTCTTGTGCAGTGAGGTTAACTTCTGCCTAGAGCATTGATGTTTTCGGCACAGAACATGCATTTGTCACTCAGAGTGTGCTGCAAATTGCCAGCCTTAATATGCCCGGCAACTCTTAAACAGGGAGGCTGCAAGGGAAAAAAGAGCTGCTTTCTGTCCCAGGGTGACCGTGACTGCGGGCACGGTGGAGGGACCGGTTGTGCACAGATGCCTGCACACCCCTCCAGTCTGAGCCCCGGTATCAGCAGCCCCATCACAGAAGACTTTTGTGCCTGCCATGTCTACAACTTTTACCTTAATGTATTTTAATACGTTAAATTGCAATTCCTTTTCAAATGAAGCAGGGAAAAATGGCAAGTGCTCTAAGCTGAGTTTTCTTTTCAAAGAGCAGCTCCTTCTTTCAAACTCAACCAGTCAGAGATTTTTTAAGGTATGAGTGCATCTGCTCATTCCTTGTTAGTGGGTAACCATTTTGTTGCATTTTATCCTCTTTCAAAGCAAGAATGAAATAATTCCAATATAAATTCTTAATTTCCCAGCATAATAAAATGGCTAGACATGTAATGCTGTTCCAAACAACAACTCTAATTTTAGTCACTCAATGCTTTATCTGTTTCTTGCATTAATTCATCTAAAAAAGATGGGAAGGCAGTTCATACCTTTGAAAAATGCTTTCTGATATGTGAGGGAAAATTTGGTATTTAGAACTGCTTTTCTAGAACAGAGTGGCAAGCAAACATGAAACTGCTGTTACATTTACAGGCTTGTAAGCACAGTGATAGCTCTTCTGAAATATATTTATCTCTCTGTGCACATGGCTGCTTTTACATGCAAGGCTTGTCTGCTTAATTTTGATTTAATTATTTTATTCCCTGTTCAGAAAACATGTACCTGGTTGAGTCTTAGTTTAAATATATAGAATAGAATGGAAAAAGAACAGAGTGAACATGTTTTCAGATAATAATTACCACTGGGTATTTTTGTACCTAGCATTTATTCCTCTTTAAAGAGCACTTCAGTCATACACATATTCCAGCTTTTCTTGGCACTCATGATAGCTAAAAATTTACTTCATCTTTTGAATTAAAAGAGACTCGCACACTGGATGATTCCAAGACTTCCAAGACTTCCAAGACCAAGATTCCAAGACTAGGATTTTTGCAAATGATAAGAAATAAAATTCAGTCCCGCTCATTTATTTAGAGTGAAAAGAAGCAAAGCTCAGGATTTTGTTTTTAGTGTTTTATATCTAGCTAGTCTAAAAATGTTTAGATAAGGTTGGCAGGAGTGACCTGTCTTTCTGAAACCCTTGTCTGAATGCCCAAGAGCTCTCGTGCTGGATAGCACAAGTTTTTGTCACAAGAGCGACAAAATAAGGTTTTGGCCTTCTTCAGAACTGGAGTCTTTGCTCCGCGGCTTTCATCTGATCAGATGCTCTCTGCCTGGCCTCCCTTTCCCTTCAGCACAGAGGAATAATCAGCTCCAGGCGTATCCTACCATGTCAGCCCAACGCCCTCGGTGGGTGCGCGTGCAGCTCCTCTGAGGCTACCTTGTTTAATACTGAGAACAGATAGACAACTTTTACAGAGAAAAAAAGTTAGATGAGATGCTTCTCCCCTGATTGATCATGAGGGGAAACAACCCTGCCCCCTCACAAGGCAGTGAAACCGCTACCATAACTCATGCAGGCTTTAAGCAGTCAGAGGACGGGCGATCCTGCATTCCTGGGTGCACAAAGTGGAGCGCTTCAAAGGGAGCTTGTTCTTCGCTCCGACTTCAGCTAAAATACCAGGTGAAAGGTCGAGGGTTTGTAAACTAATAATCCCCAGATGACATGAGAGGAGCAGTTACCAAGATTCTTCACATTTTTTTTTCTCTTTCCTTCGTTTCATTGGGACTGTGTCAAAAGATGGTCAAAGGAAGAGTATTTTTCATGTAAAAATTGATGCTGCAAATATCTTCACAGTGAGTGAGGAGACAGAGCACACCCCCCAAAAGGCTACACACTGTCACACAGTCTTTTTACAGCAGGAGCATGCATGAGCCTAGAAGAGACTTACAGATTAACTCACTGAAAACCATACTAATATTTGCAGCTATGTTAATTTGGGGTGTTTTTTTCCTACTCTCTTTTACTTACCTTGAAGCTGTCCCAAATTTTGCATAAAAGGGGAGCAGCTGGAATTCAGCAGATATCCCCAATTTTCTGTGAATGAGGTTTTTTTTTAAATGCATTTTTTTAAAGACACAGCAGAGTGTGAAAGCAAATTTCAGTGACTGACTTGTACACAGCTCTGCTTCACTAGAACAAGGCATAGAAGATTCTTATGGGAGATTTGTAGGCAAGGAAATGTGTGGAAGGTTTGAATAGACCCGAGGTGCTGAAATAATCTTTAGGAGAGCCATTTCCAGATGTAGACATATGCTGTCTCTCATCCAGCAATCCCAACCTGCACAGGATCAAAAGAATTTTCCCGAACACTCTGTCCATTCCCTCCACAGCTCAAGTACCTCCAACTCTGAAAATGTCAGATAGAGCCTCTTCCTCTTTTGTCCATAATTACTTGATCTACAAAGGAGTTTCTGCACAGGGCTTTCTATGGGTGTATATGGATAGTGAAAACATCTACAGTGACATGAATGTGAGTAGGAATGCAGCACGAAGGCAAGCTATGTGGAGCAATGCTTTCATGTGCACTGTCACAGTTCTCAACATCCCTAACAGGCCTCACAGAAGAGCAGGGGTGGTGGACACCACTCCAGCAACTTCTCACTTCAACAAGGTATGAAATTGCTTGATTGACTTCAAATAGGGCAGCAGCTAAAAAAATAGGACTACACCAGGGCCTTACACCAAATGTTAAAAAAGGTTGAATTTTCCAAAAGTTCTGTCTTCGACTTCCACCACAGTGTTCTTGGTCTTCATGAGTTTTGCATGAAGCAGGAATTTTCTGCTAGCCAGGTCTGATATGACAGTCATGGTGCATGGTGCTCAGGGAACCAGCTCCAGTTTTCTTGTAGATAGAAATATGGCCTCAGCACAGATGTAACTGTGGCAGTTTAAAAGCTAAATGGCCAGTCTGAGCAGGTTAACTGAGCTTTTCCTATAAGAAAAGAGGTGAAGGGGAAAAAAAAATTTAACATCCCTTCTAACGTCATTTAGAAATCACTATTAACACAACCTCATCCTTTGACTGTATTTGTGCTAAAGGAGGACGATAGAATAGTAGGTATAAAGTACAAGGTTTATGGCCTGAAGTGCTTTATGTGTGAAAAAAATAAACTGTGCATCTATTCAGTTAGGTACACAGCACTGCTTCCTACACAATGCTGTCGTTGTTTCTGCTGGGGTCTTTGTTCTATCCTCCATTCAAAGAAAAACACTTTTTTTTCAGAGAAATAGCTTTGTCTGCAAAATTCTCCTTTTTGTCTTTATGAACAATGGTCAGACAAAGTTGAAGGTAAAGCCACAAAATGGTGGCTCCTTTCCACATACTCTACCTCCAACGTAGCCAGTGTGGTTTTCTTTAAGAATAGCAAATTTGTCATAGAGCTGCAGCAAATGCGAGGCGTGATCCGTAGGGCTTATCATAGCCAAAAATACGTGACAGAGAAAGGAAAGAAAATGCTTAGCATTACAAAATCAACAGACAACCCGTATGCTTAGAAAAATGTAAGAAATTTATTACTAGTCTAACTTGTATAATTCTGCATGATTGTAAGAAAAGAGGAGAGTTTAATTGCTGGGAAAAAAACAATCAATCTTTTACTGGAATCCTAAGGATCATGGCAAAACATGGCATTCAGCCCAGCTTTAATAACCTCCCATGGACATATGAACTTTAATTTTCTTCAGTAGAAGGTACTTTTTCTTAAAGTGTGTTTTTTTTTTTCCTTTGGACAGATATTTGACTACTGCAGAGCTCATAATAGACACAAGCTGCCTTCAGTTCATTGTTCCGTAGTGTGTGGTGTCTGAGTTCTGCATTAAGAAAAAAATTAGTGGAACAATGGGAAATCCCTGAATATACCTTTTTATATTTAAAGTTCTTTTCTTTTTTAACCCCTCTATGGCAAATTGGATGAGTTAATTAAAAAGTAATTTAAGTTTGTATAACTGGCTTCTGTGCAAAAAATACGCATAAACTGCATTACCCTTTAATATGAGTATACTCAATAATTGATAGATATGTGATCTTTAATTATTTTTTGCAGTGTATCTGTCCCAATTTTCCCTTTTATATTTGTTTTCATTAGTTTACCTGTAGAGGAAATTGCACCTGCTGTTAAATTCAAGTATAATTTTTTAAAAAAGGATCTTTACATGTGCCCACAACACTTCTGCATGGGCATTTTCTAGATGATGGTTTTAGCACAAGAGCTTTTGTGTGCCCTATGCCATGAAAAGGATGTGGTGATACAAAACAGGAGAAAGCTCAGTTAGATTTTGCTATTTTTTGCCTACCTTTTCTTCTTGTACTCCCATTATAAAAATAAAAATATCAGGACTACATTCAGTTCTCACATGCAGACACCAAGCCAAACAGAAGAAGTCAGCTGAAGTGGGAACATCTCTACGAACATATACTAAATTGAAATCTGTCATTTAAGCATTTGTGGACAGAGTACTTCTGTTAAGAGATCTTAATGCATCATACGTATATCACAGGTGTGAAGTTGGGAAACCTTACATAAGTAACATGGAAGGAATGCTGGCCTTGATACTAGCTAACTCAGAAATTCAGCTAGGTAAGCTAAGTAAGCTTAATTGACTGATAACGAAATGTTTTGTCAGAAAACATCCCTTAACTTTATAAATTTAAGTGATAACACCATCATTCCACTTTATTTGTCCTCCTTCACCTTCTTATCCCTTGCCCTTTTCTTTTTCTCCCTTTCCAACAACAAAAATCTTCGGATTTCTTATGGAAACTAGAAATTTTGATTCTGCAACTTATTTGGGGATGGAAATCAAAACTGAACTGTTAGAATTACTCAAAAGCCTGGGGAAGACTTTTCTTCCCACTTGTGTTACTATCTGTTAAATCTGGTATTGGTAAAATCTGGGTCCCATGATGAAGGTACAATAATTTCTAATGACTTTCGCAGGAACTGCTCTTCACTATGTCTTTCTTCCCCTGACTACCTCAAAAGATGATTCTCTAGTGCCTAAAGATAGGAGAGATATTAGCATTGTTTGAGGTGTAACTATTTTAACTTCTACCTGGAGGTCTTGAAAGAGAAACAAAGATTTCTTTTTTAAACATTTAATAACCGATAGGCTAAGGGCAAGGTATTTCTTCTGAATTGCAGAACAAACCCAGTGTTCTTAGTGATGTTAAATTTAAAATCTACATGGGCTTGTATGGAGCTGAACAAATTTTATTGCATATTTAATAGACTTTATTATAATTGTCATTTCTGTAAATTCATAGATGATGCTAATACCAATATCAGTGCTTAAATGCATGTATCATTCCCGGTACTCTACCTAACACTGCCAAGCATACTGTTAATTATATACGGGTGCCTCAAGTGACTTTTAGTTACATTAAGTGATCAGAGTAAGAACTTGCTGAATTTAAGCTGTTTGGAAAGGGTTACTGCCATGCTGTTTTGGTCCGGATTCTATCAATGGTTCTATCAAAAGATATGTGAGTGAGTGTTTGAAGATTCCCAATGGGCAAAATTTGTAATATGCCAAAGGAAGCATGAATGACTCAAAATTATTTTAGGAAGAACTTTCAGTGACAAATTAAGAAACCTCAAGATGCATTTGACTGGATAACTGACTTTTTTCACTACCACCTCCTTCTAAAGGAGAAGCAGAAATAATTTTCTTTCTCACGTGCTGGATGAAGAGCTCACACAAACAGAGCAATATTAAACTCAAGGAAAACAAAAGGAAGTGCAAAGAAAGGAGAGGATGTTTTCCAATTGTGGTCCTCTTAGGAATGATTTAAACAAGGAAAACAAAACACACAAAGCTCCTTTTGGCTGATAGATCGTTCCTAAAATCCAAAGACACTAGCTGATTGCACTGTCTTCTATTCCATTGCAGTAATTCATTGTGAGCTCCTCGTAAAATGACCACAGCTTGATGGTGTCTGCAATGGCCTGCTCTGAAACCAAATCTTTGGAGGTTAAGTTTTGCCACTGCTCATTACTGCCATTGCTTACATACCCTGGGGAGGGGGAAAAAAAAAAAGTGACATCAAGCTCTTATATCAGCAATCATTGATATTTTCTCTGGGGACCTTTGACTTGGTGGAGAACTAAATGATACAGGGGTTTGCATGCATAATATCTAAATACTTGCACAGATGATACATGTGCACTGGGCTGCATTTGCACAGGTTCCTGTCTGAAGTGTCTTCATGCCCAGGTGACCTGGTCACACTTAGGATCCCTTGTCCCTCGGGGGCAGCACTGGGTGTAGCAGGGGGAAGGTTAGTGGTCAACATTGGCAGGGGCCCAGCATCCCTTCCCCTCCCTGCGGCTCCTGCCCAGCGAGCAGTGTTTTCCAATCCAGATAAGCATCATCTTGAACTCGTTAAAATTGCCCTTGTCTCTTACTGCCTTTTTTTTCTTTTGCCTTTTTCTTTTCTTCCCTTTGCACAAACAAACTGTGTTTACCTTCCTTCAGATCTACAAAACAAGGGTAATATCAAGTGATCTGGTTACCCCTCAAGATATTTATTTTAATACACTGGCCTTTCACTTCTGGAGATTAGAGAGTCCTCTGGGAGGCAAGAAAACCTTAACAGTGAAATTCAAAGGAGCTTGAAAATGTTTTGGTTTGGATTCATTAAATACCTTACATGTGTGAAAGACTTCTTTACTATTTAACCTCTCTTAATTTTTTCCTGTAGTAATATAGATACCGCATGTTGCATCCTGGAGCTGCACTGGATCCAGGATACTGCTCCTGTTAAAAATGTGCAGTAGTCCTGATCCACACGATCGCTCCAATCATCCACACCGGAAGATTTAAGCGGGGCATGACAAAGGCTGCCCTGGGCCCTGCTCACACTCTCGGGATGTGACACACTCCAAAACACACGAGGCAGGGTGATCACCAGCCAAAGCAGCACCAATGTGAGGACATTTAACCCCACAGAAAAGCAATTCTGCAAGAGAAGTGTTCCCCTTCTCCCTGGCGTCCCCGGTCCCTCACCTTGGCTCCTTTCCTTGATGCACATCGCTGTTCCCGTTGCAGAAACCCTCTCTGTGCACCCAAAGCTGTTTGCTCTAAGAAAAACTTCAGGCTTCAGCTCGGCAGACACTAGTGAAAAAGAATTCGAGGTCCTGACAAGTTTTGTGTGATCCTAAGATACTGAGCAGGAGGTATTTTTGCTTGAAATATCTGAGGGACAAAGTGTTGAAAGGACAACAGTTGATGTACGAGCAGCTCCTCAGTTACAACTTCAGCAATAGGAATTATTACCACCAGAAATTAAAGCGAGGAGGCTTCGATTAGCAGTTTTGGCAGGAGCAGGTGCTCGGTTCCTCGAAGGTGAGGCCAAAGAGAAGGAAACCTAAGGGATCGACACCATTTTAATGAAGCTGTTGATGAGAAAAGGTGAATATAGCCAGGATCACTGGCAGAATTTCTTCCTCGGAAAAGAAGTTAAGGTACATCTCCTCCCCTCCTGCAGCTTTGTATAGTTTCTGCCACTTAGAGAAGCTGCCTGGATATTTATTTTTAAAATGTGATATTAAGAAATCCCAGAAATCCCAAAGGCAGTTTGGTTTCCTTTTTTTTTTTTTTTATCTGGCAGCGAAATGGCTGTCTTAGAAAATGCGCAGCCCTATTTTTTAGCAAGGAAATGGTTTTATGGATTAAAGTTTACAATATAAGGTAAACAATTGCATAGAACTCTTTATTGCAAAGGATTATTTTCCCTTCAGTGCAGCTTACTACTCTCCCAACAGGCTGATGAAAGAGGCCCTCACTGGTCTTTTTCTTCTATAGGCTGCCTAGGGGCTCCTGTGAAGTAATAAAATATGGAAGAGCAGCGTGAATGTACATGGAGGAGAGAAGGGAGGAGGAGGTAATGCAGGAAAATTAGCTTCTGATAGTCAACTGTCCCAGCTGGAATTAGATTATGTCACTTGTGAATATTTCGTAGCTACCAGCTGAAAGACATCCAGTAAAGCAATTAAAACCAATCAGCAGAAGATCTGAGTATTTTGCTTCTTGACAGTTAAAATAAGCTGCGAATTATATCAACATTTTAACAAAAAACATATACTTCTTCCAGTTCAAGGCAGGAAGGAAAATCAGTTCGGATTTTGCCAGCAAGTGCATATTGCTGAGCGGTGATTACAGGGAATATTTTCCTGTTAGGTTGATTTTCATTCTCTTCTTGAAGAGCTATTGCTGTCCTCCCAGCTGAACATGAGGACGCCTTTCTGCTTTTTGCTGCCTTGGGGTGGAGGAGAAAACACACTGTGCCTAGGAAGAGCTTTGACATCCTCTTGGCAAGAGGACATCAAAGAAAACCTTCTTGCCTATTGGACTGAAGTGCTTTATTTTAGCTCCTAGGCAATATTTGGCTAGCTTGGAAGGCCTTATCCTGCATCCCTTGTTTAAGGCAAACTCCCCTTGATGCTAAAAGGGATTTCTGTCAGAAGGAGGAGGCAGAGCTTAACTTAGCTTTTTGTTTTTTTTCTTTCCTTAATAGGATGGTATCCAGGGAGCAGACTGACTGCAGTAAAGAACGGAAATAAAGTTCCTGTTTCCTCAGCACTGATGCATCAGGAGAAATTAAACCTAACGCTCATTTTCTAGAATGGCATTAGCTTCTATGAAGAAATGAATTGTTCATCTGGCCTCTTAATCTAGATGACAGTTTTATTACAATTAAAATATCACCTCTAGGAGGCCCTTTGTTTGCATTTGACAGGTTTTATTGTGTTTATATAGGCTAATGAAGCAGAATGAAATTATGCAGCTTATATTAAATTTAAATGACTGACTTATTGTATTTAAAACCCAAAATTTATCATGCATGGTCTTTAATGCCACACAAACTACACCGCTGTTTTATATTCTACTTCAATGATTTGCCCAATTGAATAAGGCTTTGTGAGTGTGATAAAAATAGGTGAATTAATGCCCAAGTAGTGCAAATGGAAATGACTGTCTCTAGAAAGGTAAAAATCTTGTGAAGTCTGTGCTGCAGGTGAGTGGCCCTGACTTCATGGGTTACTATCAGCGATTTAAATGGTTTTATTTTGAACCTTTAGAAGCTGCTTTTCAACACTGAGCTGTACTGTTATATCTTTATTTATCTAGCCAACTTTTATTTCCTACTGAACTGTACCTCAAATGGTCCCTAAATTCTAAAAGCTCAGTTTTCCATGTAAACACTGATCTGATAACCAAAAATATGAATAGAAGCTGATACACACTGATCAGTGTCATATGATCTAGTACTTCCCACTTTACTTTGTATTTCTGTTGCTTAGTGTGTATAGTTCATTTACCCACTCTTTGCTTTTTTCCTTTATTGGTGGAGAGAATTAGACATATGGAGAAGAGATTCAGTGGGTACATTTTAGATGCAGACTTCAGGATGAGATGAACCGTGCTGTAAAGCATTAATTCCTTTCCATATAGGGGAAGCCAAAGGTGATCAATTCCAATGAAGACATCTATAATGTATAAGCCTAAGTGTAGTCAGATTATTTTCATGACTAAAGTCTGAAATATTGCTAAGATATGTGCCAATCACAACAAAACTCCTGTTTTTTCTTTTTTTTTGGCAATCCAAACATAAGTAATGAACTTGAGATATTGCTTTTTGTAATTACAAAAATTTATAGTAGTCTTCATAAATCAACTTTAAAAAAATGACTGGACTCACTACCATCAAAGTATATTGATTTACCTTACAGGAAGTTTGCATTAGAGATGGAAGTGCTTTCTAAAGTAGCAGTGTTGCTGAAAACTTAAATCTTAGGGAATAGAATAATTTCATGAATTGATGTATCTTCAGCTTGCTTTTAACTCTGCTTTGGCTGTTAGATCATAAAGAGGGAGATTCTGCTCAGTTATTGACATGGTATGACAGAGTGAAGAACTAAAGTCAAATTTGTGAGTAAATATATTGTGAAATAAAGCAGATTGTTCTCACATATTTGGGGGCTAAGTCAGATTTAGGGGTTAGTTTTAGTTGATAGGGTTTTATGAAGGACAATGAGCCTCACTGCCTTAGTCCTGCAATTCCCTGTTTTCTGTGCACAGGGTCTGTAGGCTGACAGACTGGGTGAATTAATCTGCTTGCCTGTGGGGTAACATCCACCAGAAAAAGGCTTCATTCAAAAGGCTCAGCTCTTCCTTATCTGAATAATCCCTTATCTGAGCAGGGAATAATGCAGGAACAAGGTCCTGGCAGATCTTTACTGCTGCTGCTATGTCCTTGTTTCACCACAGAAAACACATACGCTCATAGGCTTGTTAAGCACTTATACTGTAAAGTGATTTGGCACCTACCATGCATTGAGAGGTAGGAAATCTTAGAAAAGAGCATCTTCTTTAACAGACTCCAATTCTGCAATAATTAGTTTTAAAGTTGATATGAGGAACAGCTGTGTGAGGTCATATAACTGCAGCATGAAGTTTTCTTTGCATGACTCACTTAAGGAAATAACACTTCCTTTCCATTGAATTTCCAGTGAGAAAAGGTAATACACAATATTAGAGCATACAAATGCTGGCAAATATTGCTGCTTTAATGTGCTACCATCATCCTCACTGAAATCAAGGGGTCAGGTTGTGGCCCATCCTACATCAAACGGCCAAGAGCAAAATCCTTTATGTTGCCCCTTTCAAAGACTCCAGCCTGAGGACAGATTAATCTCTCTAAGACAGGTTCAAGGTCCTGCCCACGAATCTCAAGAAGAGACCAGATGCCCTGGCGATCCTGGAAAGCTCATTAGTGGAGAATGTGAGTTGCCATAGGAACCCTTCTTATATTAAAAAAAAAAAAAGGGGGAGAGGGGAAGGGAAGGGAGTAGGTAATATGCCTGTGCGTGGGGGAACAATATGCTTCCTCCCTAGAGTAGAATAGCCTATTCCTTGCTGTCTGACTTGTCTGGCTTCTGTCCCTTTCACTCTGAATAAATCATGGCAAGGCAATGATTCTTACAAGCAGAGCTGTTTCTGGGTAATAATGATGTGCTCGCACGCATGGCCTTGTGGTAGAATACCTAGGTAAGCTTCAGCAGGTAATTTATTATAAAACAGGTATTAGTCTGAGCAGTACCAAAAAAAAAGGGGGGGGGGGGGAAGAATTTGTGACAAGGAAAAAAATCTTTTTTGAATTTGTGTAAAATATACCTATCAAGGAAGAGTCTTGTGTGTGTGTATGGATCAGTCAAACATAATATGATGGAAAGCAATGAACCCGAATCTATTCAGAGAGAGAGAGACAGAGAGGTGAGAAGGGCTGTAGAGATGTATTTGATGATTAGATGTGCATTACTATATTTATCTAGGAAAAATCTATTAAATAGAACTTTCAGTGATATTTTTGTGATATTTGAATGACTTCCTGTTCTTTTAGGATGGAAAAAATGAAGAATGGAAATGACATTTGTCACAATTTACTTATTTTACTTCATTTTTATCAGGTGATGAATCGCTCATTGCTTGGTTTCTGAAAATGCTTCAGGTGCCTGGAGGACAGAGTCTCATGGATGACCTGAGGACCAAAGAGGAATCTCTTCATCAAAACTAACTGGACAAGCCTTGAAGATTTAAACTCCTGTTGAGCACTTATGCCGCCAGATGTACCTTACTTCCCTTCAATGCTGCTGTTTTCCTTTATTATTAAAAGTCAGTTAGTTGAATTAGGAAGGGAAGATATTCCTTCCTGGGGTTTATGGATGGAAAACTGTTGAGAGACAGCTTGGTAATTTGGTGTATTTAAAAAGGGCCTGTTACAACAGTTCAGACTGTATATGTTAAAACTATATGAAACAGAAGTGAACATGACAGAAAAACAGTCAGCCCCTGCACTTGCCAGCAAAGGTGTTAACGTTTCTTTTTTCAATTCTAGTAGAAGCTCATTGGGGTATACAAAAGTCTTTCGTTAAGCACCATTGCAGAGTGACAGACGCTGACATATATAATTTGACAGCTGCAAATACCAGGTACTAGAAAGTGTCATTTCCCATAAGTATAAAATAATAGGTCATTATTCCCTGACAGATTAAAAACCAAGTACAATGAATATATGAATCCATAATCCTGTGTACTTTAAAAGAAAAATCACACATTCTTTTCCTTGTTCCAGACGTAAAGGTGATTTCTTTTGTTCCCCTCTCACCTGGCAGGCACCACTGCCAACTGCTAACTTTCTCCTGAGCTGGAGCTGAGGAGCGAGCAACATCTGCCTTAGGCATTTGAGATCTCTGCGTGTCCAAAAAGAGCACTTTGGCTTTCTCGATAGCCAGTGCCAAAATGGTGCATGCATCCAGCAGATAATTCCAAGATGGTAACTGTGGCCTTCTGGATTGCGAGAGGGTCCCAAGAAGAGCCTGGGCACCCAAAGTTAGCGGACTACCAGGAACGTGTGAGTGCTCTCCTTGCAAATGTTACCTGTCCTATTTTGTGTCTAATCTGTAGGGATGGGAACTCTTACGTGCCTCCGGTGTGCGAGCTTTGGCTCTGTTGCTTTTAGCTGAGTCCACGGTTCTTCTACTGGCCACAGGCAGGCAGCTGAACACAGAGCACCAATGAGATTTTGGAAGGAGCCCTGTTAGGTAGTGTTGCTGTGTTCAAAGTAGGGGGGAAATCCGTCTGCTGGCTGATAGAGAAGCAGGGAGGGTGCAGAGACCATTCAAACCCATTGGAGCTGTGCTGGGACTATGCTTACTTGGCTTGGAGGATGTGCTGCATCTGGACGGAGTGATGCTCTGTCAGAGGTGCCCTTAGTCCTAAATGAAGACCCTGGGTGTTATCCTTGAATGAATATATACACTTACCAATTAGATGCATATCAAGTGCGTTCTCAATGTAGTTTCTGATACCTGTCTACATTTATCAGACTTGCACCTATGGCTTCAGCTATTTGGTATTTCATGTACCTAACTATGTGCTTCACAGCAAAAATGTAAACGTAAAATTCTGGTTACCAGGCCCATTCCCAAAGTAACAGCAGATACTGCTGATACTATATACCATGGCAGAAGCTATTATAGTGCCTTTGAATCACTGGAAAAGTCACCAGAATGGAGGAAATCTCGTGATATCTAGTTAAGCAAGCTTTGCAAATTCTTCCCAGCAGCTCTGCAAGTGCAAAGCAGGTCTGATGTACTGAGCCAAGCACACTTTGGTGTCTTTTGGGATAATGTTTTCTTTTATGCATTAGGTACTTACAAAAAGAGGCATTATTTATTCATTTATTTCAGCTTCTTTAAATCTATTTGCCTTAGATGTAACACAAGATAGGGCCATTACGAGTGACAGGTTTTGAGCTCTTGTGTAATAGAGACCCTGCAGATTTTCACTCTGATTCCTCCATTAGAGAAGTTGTTCTTTTTCACACAAATATAATCGCTTACATTAAAGACAAGCAAACTAAACAATGACTCCCAATCATTACTTGCAGCACCATGCTGGTGATGTTTTAGCAAAATATTTGGAACATTTCAAGGAACTTTAAAGTGAAACTTGCACTATATTGACAAAATAGTATAGAAATTTAGATATCATGGCAAACTGTGCCTATGTTCTTTTTGCTGTTTTTTTTTTCCTTTAAGCAAATGATATTCATTACTGTCTTTGGTTGTATAAAATTAATTAGAGGCACGATGAATGCAGCTTTTCCAGTAATTTTAAGTTAATGGACATATTTCCTGCAAAGTTGGAGTTCAAGACTTTTTTCATGTCTTCTGTATTTAGCACAGTAGCCTTCTAGTATGAAACTGGATTCTTAGAAACTCTAATTATACAAATAATAACTAGATGAATCTTAGGAACAGCATGACCACACAGAATATAATACATGTAATCACAAATCTGTATATTGAATATACTTCTAATGTTCAGATATAAATAGCTCGTTAGTCAAGTAACTCAGGTTTAAGGGATGGATTAAAAAGAACTCTTTTCCTTCTTCCAATCCACTTTTCTCTTGTATTTAGCAGCTAATGATAGTTCAGAGATCTGCAAAACTTTTCCTAGGAGATTATATCTTCGGTCTGGAAGATCAATAGCCTGGATTTGTCAAAGGGAATGTTCATAGGTGCCTTGCACCAGTCTCTGCGAACTTGATCTTGTCCTATCCACAGTATAAGATGCCAGTCCTACAATATGAGCTTTCTTTAAAAACAGGTACTTGGCCTATGGCTGGCAGCTGGGTATATTTTTGCCTTCAGGAATATACCTTTAAAGCCTCAGAGACAGGGAGCATTGAATCACCTTTGCAGGGTCGGATAATACACACAAAGCTCTGTAGCTGGCATTGCAGAGGTGAAATGGAGAGATAGGTTTTCTCTAGGCTCTTAAACTCCGCACTGATCAAGCCAAGTGTTAAACAGCTATAAAATATTTTTATGAATAATTGCTTGGGTAAGGCCCAAACTTTCACACATTGATAGCACGTTCGGGATACATGTGCTTAGCTTGTAGGCTAATAATTGGTTGGCTTTCAGAGAATATAGGGTTGGTGGGTTTTTTTCCCCCCGCCTTTTAATTGCTATAACAAACATAAGCAGTAGAGCTGATGCATGTTGCCCATTCTAGGGGTAAATTTAAGAAGTAAAAAAAAAAATCAGGAACTCAAAATTAAGATCAAAAGCCTATATCGAGGGAGGGGTTTCATTTCCTTGCTACAGAGCTATGGCTTGGTAACAAAAAAATTTCTCCTTGATAGACAGCTCAGATGAGAAGCACAGCAGATGGCCGTAGTAACAACACGTCTGTTGTCCTAGTGTTTATTGGCAGCCTGGCTTGCTCTTGTGTGCGGAAAGCAGGCAGGAGCTGTGGCGGCGGGAGCTCCGGATGCGCTCCGTGCGGAGCGCTAGCGAAGGGGCCGACACGCTACCGGCAGCCGGAGGCACGAGGAGCCGCTCGTATCTGAATCAAACCAGCTGCCTGACAGCACCATCCGCTTTAGGAAATGCTGTGGGTGATTAGCTGCTGCTCCTAATGTGTGAAAGCTGGCCTGTCCGAGCATGGGCAAGAATGAACTCCGTTTTGGTTCTTGCCACCCCTGTGTAGAAGTGGCAGGACGTTATGGGATTGATTAAACCCCGTAAAAGCCAGGAAGTTCAGTGCTGGACTGAAAGCCACAGCAGTGAGCGTCTCTTTGGATTTGGATGTCATTGTGTGAAAAGCTAAGGTGAAATGAAAAGGAACAGGAAATAAACTTCAAACCGAGAATGAGACAAAACTCTGATGGGAAAAGCAACTTGGGCAGGAAAGAACACTCAAGCTTATAATATAAGGCACCTGGACTCTGAAACATGCCTCATTTTTAAAGGAAACCTCAGTGGTTCTGGCACAGTAACTAGGGGATGGTCCTCAGAACATGGATTCTGTTGAATACTTGTAGTCTCCTCCAAAAAACAGCATCCTTCTTATTTCTACCATCCCACTAGGCTGAATATTCTGCCACCTCAATGTAAAAAAAAAAAAAAAAGGATGCAAAGAAGAGAATGTAGAAGTTCTGGTCTTGAAACTGTTCAGTTAGAGCTGTCTAGGATAGCTGTTTCAAATTGAATCAGCTGTGACTGCAAATCTGGGTATTTGACATGGATTAAAATTAGCCTTGTTTTATGCAACATAGCAGTTTCAGTATGTTCTTTCTGTGAAAGATTTCTCTCACTGCATGGCATAGATGTGAAAACCAAGGGCAGAAGGTAGGGCTACTTAACTTTTATATATATGTACACCTTTGAGCCTTCTGCTTTAAGCAGTCATAACAAAGATAAATATTTATATAGCATCTGCCAGTCTGTGGCTTAAAAGCACTTAAAACACTTCAACATATACTATATATCCCATTGCACAAGAATGGAAAAAATATATTTCTAAGGTAAGAAGTAGTTTCTAGCTGATAACATTGATGGAAAATGGAAAAGAAGGAGAGTTTAAATCAAAGTAAAACAGAACTGCTTAAACTGGAAATTGATTAGGAGAGCAAAGTTAATACTTCATCTGCTGCCAAGATTGGCAGAGAGGTTTTCAAAGTCTGATTTTTTGTATCTTTCATGAACAGGCTGTAAATCTTAGTCCAGTGAAGAAAATGAATGGTTTAGTACTTTAATGAAGGAAAAGATTTTGTTCCCTGAATTTTATAGATGTGCTTGGAAGAAATTACAAAGCCTGTTTCTAAACTCCCACAAGGGGTTAAGAGGGGTTGTGGGAGTGACTGATGTTTTTGTTCAAGCAATCAAACTAAAATCTTCAGTGCGAAGGAGACCACAATATTTTTGAGTGCTTTTTCCTCACAAAAATGTCACACACCAATTTTATTTTATATAATATGATCCACTTCATTACAATTGCAAGAAAAGTAAAGGAAATGAAGGCTTTACCAGGAAATGCCATTCTTGCTTTTTAATGCTAGTCAGCAGCCCAATGATTTAGGGCTCATCCTCAGGAGAATACCAGCACTAGCAAATGATATCAGAGGAAACTTTAATTTCTTCTATTGTTACCGGTCCATGTTGACTAAATAATTAAAGATCTGCTGCTGAAAGCTAGACAGCAGCAGAACTATGAGCCTTAGCTAATAGTCCTGGGGGTTGCTCCTTCTATAAAGTCATTCTCATTTTGTGAAATGAGTATTTATGAGTATTCCATGGAAAGTAGGACACCTCCAAGAGGAAGGCATGAAAGAACCTTGCCTCAGAAAGCCCTGTCTCACAGGACAGATTTATATCAAAAACATAAGCAAACTGTTTACTTTTGTATGTGGAATCTTAATTAAAGCCGAATTTAACTTGTTTTCCCCCCTTTTTGGACAATTAGGAGATTTTTCTGCCTACTGGGAAGACTGTTCTAAGAAACAATTTAAATATGCTAAATGATAGCATATATAGTACAAATATGCTAAATTTTAACCTTGAAGAAGTTCTTAGCTCTTCTACTTTATCACAGAACTGGTTCAATAAAAATCAGTCTGGATTGAAGAAGCATACTCCCTATTTCATTTTTAGCTGATAGACACCTTAGCCCAGGGCTGTATAGGAAGTTGTTATCTAATACATAGTTTTGGTCGATAACCTCCAATTCACAAAATCTCCACGCCACTTTCAGATCCTCCGGAGTCCATAGGAATAAATATGCTGACTAGTAGTCACACTGCTCCAAACAACACTGTATGCTGAGACACTAACTGCAGTCCTGAGATACTTTAACTCTGCTAATATGACACTCAACCTCTGCTAATCTCCTCTCTGTCCCCATGGGAAGGGATCCTGCAGGCCATCAGCATACGGACTGACTAGCCAAAGCAATATACCATGTTGCCTTCTAGTCTAGAACTGTGTCTTTCTGAGCTGGCTAGAAATGCCCAAATAACGGTGGGGTGTGTTGGCAGTGCATGCTAGATTTTGGCAGACACCTTCCAGCACATGGGAGAACCAAGTCCGTGTTAGCTGCACTGGCCCCATGTCCTCTGGAGTCTCCTCCTGGTGGGCTAGCGCTCCGGCATGGCCTGACAGTGCTGAGTTTCTCAAACAATTTCACTTAAGGAACATGAGCCGAGGTGGAGACAATGCACCAGAGAGAGGCACTTGGCTGGTAGGCCCTCCTCAGCCTGGAGCTCTCAGCAGCCAGGGATTCCTATCTCAGGGGGCTGCCCTGACCTTCAGGTTAGGAAGGAGGAGAGAAGAGAGCACTTTTTGCCTTGCCTGCTGAAGCAGAACCACAGGAATGCACGATTTAGGCAGTGCGCAAAGGGAAACGTGACCCTCCCCTAATTGCTGTGGCATTCGCTTAAGAGGCAGGAGACCTGGGCTCTGTCCTGGTTCCCAAGCAGCCTGGTAACATATTTTGTTTTTAGGGAAGTGAGTAAAACACATAAACAGAGTTGGGAACAGGGATAGGAATGCAGGCTTCCTTCTCCTACTGACTACAGCAATATCTTTCTTTTCCTCCTGCCTTTCCCACATTAATTTTGCTGGGAGGGCAGGCTCCTAGAAGGGGGGAAAAAAAAGGAGAGAAAAAAGAAAAAGCCCTGCTCAAAAAGTGCTCCAAGCATGTATAAGACATGGGCAGCACTACTGAAAGCATTTCCACAAATTCTTAGACATCTTTTCCATGAAAAGAGTGAGCAAATGATCTGTATTCTGAGAGTTAGTCCAGACACCTTGGCTGCAGGGACAGGAGACTCCTGTGATCAGAAGATATGCACGGAAGAGGAAAGATTTTAGGACCATCATCTCTGATGTTTTACAGTAGCTAATATGTATGTGTCTGCTCTGTATGCTGGCTACCACAAAACCTATTCCAAAGTGCTTAATTCTCATTATACTTTTAAAGGGGAGTTTAAGTACCTAATTTGGGATTCTGAATTGCATAGAAACCTATAGATTGCATATCAATGCTGCCCACCAATCAAGACCATGCGGTTTTCCAAATCTGACCGAATGCTTTATAGGAAAGGACTTTTACTCACTTTTCTAATTGTGTTTACAGATATCGTAGAGTTGCCCACACAAAGCAAGAGATTTTCATGATCTTATGGCCTCAGTGAGTTCCCTAAACAGATTTTGCTATGTTAGGGGAAATGCTTATGCAAATAGAAGTGGCAGTAAAGAAAACAAGAAAAAAAAAAGAAATCAAGATATAAGAATAAAACTGCATTTCTTCTAATTCCATCAGCCTGGCTGTATTTTCCTTCTGACAGCAACTTTGAAATGGCAAAGGAATTCCTTCTTCCAACTCTTTCTGTGACCCAAATGCATAATTGATGAAAACGTATTGGCTACATGAAAGTCTCACAGAAACCACCAGGAAAGCACTGCAGATTATTTTTTCCTCCTTTTGCCACTATGTTTTTACAGATGTGATATGTGGTTTAAGAAGCCAAAGCAGACAGGCATGCTTTATTCCTGCCAAATAGTCCAAACAAAGAAGATTTCTTTCCTCTCCCTTTCTCTCCTCTCCCCCTCCAGAGAGATACCTAAGTCAATCAGGCTAAAAATATACATATATATATATATA